>VXBL01003978.1:93506-304471 GCA_013400195.1 Aramus guarauna
TTCCCCTCCCTGGAATATTTAACATTGATAACAGCTTTCAGTTTGATTTTTTTACAAATTAACAGGAAATAAAAAACAAACAAAAAAAATCCTCTTTGTAACCTCTTTTTAGCCTTTTGACCAGGTCTTTTCTGCAAAATATAGACAGTGGGAAAAATATTTCACACATTGTGCCCCCTCTAATTGTTATATCTGTATTGTAGCAAAGGATGGAAGGTGCATGTCTACCTTTGATGAAAGAAAAAGGAATGAAAGAGGAAGAAAGACATCTGGATTACCTTTGCATTATACAATATTATCATTTGAAAGCCTTGTTATTTCAGCAAAGCTTATTTTAGTTAATTCTCAATTTTCCCAGAACAGGACAACACAGTCCAGAGAGGTGACACACATACAGGAGGTCCCTACTCATTTTCAGCACTCTGAGTGATAAGGCTTAGCAAAAGTCTTTCTGAGATGATTAATGGCAGATTTGACTCTGGGAGGTAATTATAGGTTTTGACAAGAAGTTTGAGACTTTGGGGATGAAAGTGACTGTGAAGGTTTCGCTGAGGAAACCAACCCCTGACAGGCACAACATGCTCATTACAGAAATTCTGAAAAAGCAAAGAGATCTATAAAATAAGCTAGATACAGAAGAACATATTTTTATTAACCCCACTGGTGCTGATGGCAGATGCATCCTCCTTGTTTGGGGACTGAAATGATTTGTAACCTCAGTAACTGCAATCTTTTTAAGATGCAGAGGTTCATTTGCTTGTGAACTCCCCCCATCCTCCCTCCTTCACCCTTTTTCTTTTGAGGGTTAGGTCGTAGAGAGTGGAGGGAGGGAATAGCAGATAAATAGTGTCACTAAAAATAAGTTATGACTGATCAGAAAGTTCTTCCCATAATGCAACTAGTTATATGTGCTGCTATCATTTTTTTTATTATTATAATTGTTTGGGTTTCAGCAGTGTTATGAGTAAAGAAATTATCAAAGCGGCACACGCACTTCTGATTCTCAGAATACTTATTTTCAGTATTCTGAAATGTAATGTGTGAGAACTGGAGCAAAGCCTAATTAAAAGGGCTTCCTCCAAGGAAAAGGTCCTTAAAGACAGCAGGGCTTCTGGTAGGAGCTCTTAGTGTCAGCGAGTGCTTTAGACTCTTCAAAGCAGCATCCTTCCGCTGCATCAAGCTACTGTTCGGATTGACCATCATGTTACTACAACTCACCGTTATGGTAACTGACCAGGGTTTTGCTACAGACTCTCTGACTTCCCAAATCCTTTGGCGATGGAAGGGGAAACAGTCTGCATCACACAGCAGAGAGCAGAGCCCTAATGTCAATTCCAAAATGAAGTTTTCCCCATTGAATTAGAGCATTGCAATAGAATGCAGCTCTAGGAAAGGGTCATGAGAAGACTTATTGTCAAATCTCAATGTATTTACAATTCATGCACTCCTTTATACATCTTACCACTATCAGCTATGGACCTCATTTCAGTAGTACCTTCTGGCTCCTTTGTGCCTTTTTGTCGATATAAAACAGCTGTAAAACTACCTGCTCTGGCAAATTAAGTTGTTTTGTACTTCTGGAGTGGCACAAAGGAACCATACCCCCCCTTCTCATTTTGGTTTAATAAAATAGGGATATACGGGGCACACAGGAACTGCAAAAGTAGAAGTGCAACAAGAGTCACTGGCCAGATTCTTGAGCTGCAATAATACAGTGGCAATCCAATGGAGAGATGGCAAATTATGCTAGCTGGGAGTCTCTCTGAGATTCTACAAAAGCTGTTCTGTCAGAAAATATAATGACATTATTAGGCACTTGTTACCAACATTTCTGAAAATATATCTTCTCAAACCATTTGTGGGAATCTGAAAAAGGGGCATGTGCTCCAGTTCATTTTTATGACGCCATTTGTATTACTTCATATTAATTGTGAACAAATGCCCCAGCCCAGCAGGGGCTTATCAAGACAGCCTGGGAACCATCAGGTATCAAGAGGATACATCCCTGACCAGGGAGTCAACATGGGACCATTTTACTTCCTTTCAAAGCCTTGTTTGGAGGGTTTGAGTAAAAATCAAATCAGAAGTTTGGCCTGGACTTCAGTCCAGGAATAAATCTAACCTGCTATGTGTGATGAAAACATTAATGAGCAGAAATGAGGTGAGTAGCAGAGCTACTCCCAGCGAGGCAATAGAAGTTTTGCTTCTCCAGGCAGAATTGAGTCCTTATTCCAATCCATACTCACATATTCCATTGCATTAAAAAAGTCTGTGATGTAGATTGCTTCACTGTATTTAGGCACTTAACATAAGTTTCATTTAGCCTAAATTCAGATAACTGCAATGTAGAAATCTCTCCTTGAGCTAGCCACCTTGTTATTGTGCTGCTTTAGAATAAAATTGATCATTGTCTAGAAATCATAGAATCCCAGAATGGTTTGGGTTGGCAGGGACCTTAAAGACCATCTAATTCTAAGTCCCCTGCCATGGGCAGGGACACCCTCCACTAGACCAGGTTGCCCAAAGCCCCATCCAGCCTGGCCTTGAACACTGCCAGGGATGGGGCATCCGCAGCCTCCCTGGGTAACTGTTCCAGTGCCTCACCACCCTCACTGTAAAGAATTTCTTCCTAATACCTAATCTAAATCTACCTTCTTTCTATTCAAAACCATTAACCCTTGTCCTATCTCTACACACTCTTGTAAAAAGTCTCTCTCCAGCTTTCAAATGCCTATTTCATTAGTGTCTCTACATTTCAGCTGGATAAGACCCGTCTTTGGCCTTTTGGTCTCTCACTGTGATCAGCAACGACAGCCAGTAAGATGATCCAGAGAGCAATCCAGAGCATTTGTGATCCAAATTATCCTTCTGTTGTTCCGGTCTCTCTCTGTTCTGATTGAAAAGGGAGCCAAAACTGGTCATTATCACGAAATAACCACTTTGAGAGTGAGGCTCACCTCTTGAGCCTCACGTAAAATCCTCAGTTAAGATGTCTGGAATTAGGTGGAAGGCATCTGGGCCTATATATTTCTGTCTGATGGGGATTTGTAGACTATATTTTCAATCAAATATATTAATTTAATGGTCTGTATGTATAGAAACCACAAGAGGAATAAAAGTAGATGAAGTGCTGTAGCAACAAAACGTTTTTGTGACTCACCTATAACATTTAGTTTCACCTTCCACTCCATAGTGGAAGAAGCAGCTCCTGGAAGATCATGGTCTCAGGACCAGGCAGGTGAATGTCAGGAAAAGACAGATCACACCATAAAGAGCAGGTAAAATGATGCAAAGCATGAAGCTTCAATGGTGAACTTGGTTAAAAACCTGCAAGGAAAAATGTTTGAAATTTTAGAGGAAGTTATTTCGTTCTGTATCTGCAGTAGCTTTTCACAGTTGACCAATATATTCGTTGAAAGCAACTTCAAAGTTATATGCATGAGAATTGCCAGAAACTGACCTTTACATCTGTACGCGAAATGCTCATGTAAGAATTGCTAGTGTTTTCATACAGCCAGGGCACAAAGTACCATGGGATTCATGAGGCCAACTGCAGCTAATCAAGGATCAGATAAAAAGCATCCCACTTATTTCAGCAGAATTATAGTACATAGTTCCATTTTCAAATAATCGCTGTCAAGGCATAAAATAAAAACTCAAAAAGACATCTGTCAAATAAAATTTTAATAACATATGAATCAGAACAAGTTGTGGCCCATTGTTTGAATATTCCAATAGTAGAAAAGGAGGTTAAATTCAAATAAATTATTCATTGAGAATAGTTGTTCATCTCTGGTATCTCTCTGTATAATTTAAACAAAAACAAAGGTGCACCACAGAATAAAATGAGATTTTTTTAAATACTTCCTTGAATGTAGATGATTCAATTCCGTATCTGATTCCAAAATAATTATTAAACACATGGAAAAAAACACTAATGTATAAAAAATATATTCATTTGGCAGACAACAAATACATTATTTATTGCTTCAAGTTATTGATGAGCTTTCATAGCACCTTGTCATTCTGTTTTGCTCTGTCACTCATGAACTATAAGATCATCGGTAACTCATAATAAATAATGTATCCATAGCCAGTCCTTTGGGTAGCTACCCCTATTTATCTAGATATATGCACATGGATATGCGCTTTCTCATCAAAACAAATTATCAGCGCATTAAACAATGTTGATTTGCGGAGGTTTCAAACTTATAGGCAGAGAATGAAAAGAAAAAAAAAGATTAAGGCCATTACAAATTTTTTGGCCATGTATGTTTTTCTTGTTAAGAATGCATTGCTAGAATAATATGCAAATATGGAAGGTTATAATGTATCTGTTCAAATGATATTTACAATAATTCGAAATCATAATGAAAAGGTATTTTAACAGATTTAATATAAGCAAAGGGGACAAAATTAATACAGAGATCAGTGTGACTATTGAGCCAATGACCTGGACACTTTAAAGTTTATGGAAAATATTTGGTAAAGGTTAAAATGGAAAGTAAATTCAAGATGTATGTTAGCCTTATACAAATGAAAATTACACACATTATTGGACTGAACAGATCTTACTAGTAAGAATAGATGGATTCCCATACAATAACATCATTTATAGTAAGTAAATATCTACCATCTTTTCATCCTATAACGCAAACATTCCTGAATATTTGTAGTGAAATGTGGATGCAGAGTGATCACCAATGAAAATGCCCTTTGTTTTGACCTGCATGATATTTCAAAGTTATATACAATACCGTTATTAATTCTTTTTTCAACTAATGAAGTAAGAATTGGTTTGGTTCATGTGAACTATACAATAGTATTCAAAACAGTTAACCTGTTAACCCGAGTTACAATTTGCATTTGCAAAAAGCAGCTGGAAGAGACCTTTCCTACATGCTTTGTCTTTGGGGAAAAAAAAATTGCAGGGGCCAGGCCGCAGAGCCTCCAATTCTATATGCTCTGTGCTGGAATACACATTTTTCCATTATTCTAGCCACCTTGTTTTATAATTTACTGTGCATGATCAGCGGTTCTAAATGACTGAGAAGAAAATATGGGTATATTAGCTGCATAAACTAGATGATGAAATGTGTAAGCAGGATGAACATGAACAATTGGTGCTTTTTTTTATTTGAAAAAACTTAATATGATTGTACAACAATGCAACCCAAATATTTCCATAGGGAGATACAATATTAACTCTATTGTATAAAATCGGGGTGGCAATTTATTTAGAATACTATAAGGATACTTTGTGTAGTTCTAATCATATACAGTCAAGGAAGAGAGCTTCAAACTAAAACAGAAAGAAAGAAGGGCATCTAGGTTAATATGAGGACTAGAAAGGGTTTGTTTGTTCAGTTTAGAGAAAAAAATCACTGTTCATGTAGGTAGATATGTATATTTTGCAAGTGTGTGTGTGTGTGATAGAGAGAGAGAGAGATGGGAAGATTGGGAGAAACATTCAAAAGGAAAACTATTTACACTAAAAGACAACATATCTTTTGGCACAAGAACAAAGAGGAGGAAAACATGGCCGGGAATAAGCTTGCACAGAAAACAAGAAGATTTCCAGAGGAGTGAAGCCTTTAAGCATATTTCTAGTAGAAGTAATAGGCATCACAAGGATACTAACTGGAAAGGGAATTCCGTAAATCTATGAATGTCATTAGATAACCCAAGGCAGGCTGCAGCTGCCCTTGATGACCCCAGGAACCTTTCCTGTGCTCTTATAGCATACAATGTGATTTTTTTCCTGAATAAAGGCTACACAATTACATACTGAATCACAAGGTCTCAGCTCTAAGTGAGTAGAGGAAAAAAGAAATAATTAAAAGAGGTGCCCAATAAAACCAAACCAAGCAAACAAACCCCCCGCCCCGAACCTCCCAGCTCTCAGCTGCTCTCTCAGTGCCCAGCACTGGAGCCATATGGCTGGTGTCTTATCTTAGCACGGCACAAAGAGCTACACTACCAATTTATTCTTTTTGTGTAGCACCTTTCTCCACAACTGAGAGCTGAGAGGCTGCTCACCAAGAAGTAACAAATACATATGGCTTTTACGTATTACAGGAGGTGCTTATGGAAACAACATTGACTCACACCAACTGAAATCAATAGGTACAGTAGCTGAGTACACAGAAATAAATGAAGAGCTGCCATGCCAAAAATCCTCAGCGCTTCCCACTGCCTTCAAAAAGACTTATGTTAGGAAAAGGTCCAAATTAATTTCATACGCGTTATTAAAGTTTTTCATCATTCAGGGCAGAGATATGCTGAGGCCTCGGGGCCGCAGTGATCTCTACAGCAGAGCGCGTGTGCAGCCGCCCTGAGGAGACTCCAGGCACCGCGATCCAGTCACACAGAGCGGAGGCCTTTGCTTGACAGCCAGGTAAGGCTCAGAGTCTGTCACATGCTGAAAATCGGAAAGCAAACTCTGCCTTAGCAGAGTGTAGCAACACGGTCCCCACATATGGGCTGATTTCACACAGTGTGCATAAAGCAACCAATTACAGCAGCAAGCCAGCTAAGTGTCTGGACTTTTTTTTCCTGGGAATAAAATGAACTAGTTCAATCCCCCACAGAATCTCATTCTTCTCCTTTTTAAATCTGACATCTGCTGTCACATCCCAAATTTTACACTAGAAAGCAGCAGCCTGGAATTTCTCAAATGTGTAAATTTTTCATATTGCATTGAGACTGCAACAGCCTTACCTAACCAACTGGATCTATCTGTCACCTGCCAAGCAGCACTTGCAATTTGTTTACAGTCAACTCCAAGGAGATATATAAACTCCCCCAGATGAGGAAGATGTTGAATTTACACAGACAAGTGACAAACGAGCTCGGAATGAGAACGCATACAAGAATAGCCTACAGTATGCCATTATATCATGACATAAATATATGACAACTACTCCAACCAATGCCCATGGCAAACGTTTCCTTGTGTTCCCACCACTAGAGTAATTTCTCTGTGTTGCAGTTTTTTTCCTTCTTTTCTTTTTTCCTTGAATGAGTGATTCATTCTAAAGTAATAAGGAACCAAAAGGTACCTATTAGAATGAGGAGATCATACTCTATTCAATGGGTTTTGGGGCAACAGTCTGATTATTGTAGTTAATGCATCTCATTTCTTGTGGATCAGTGTCCAGATACCAGTAATACACTCCACCAGAAATATACACATATATACATGCTGTGGTAAGTTATAATCTCACTATGCCTATCATTACATTTAGACTCCAATTATAACAAACAGAATAACCTATCATACGCATCTGTAGAGTAATACAAAACAAAGCTTCACCTATACGTGAACAGCAGCCTTTCCTAAAAGGGGTGGCTTCTACATAAGTGGTAGCATGGGATTCAAGCTTCCTTCTGATGAGCAGCACTTCCAATTCTTTCAAAGCTTGAAAATCATGCCTCTGTAGAGAGAAACAAAACAGAAATCCCCTGGGCACAAGTGAAATTCTCCCTAATTCCTCAAAATGAAGCTTACATTGCAGGAGGTGTTGCATAGCTCTTGGGATAATCCTCTGGAAGTGAAGGACCATCTTTGAAAATAAGGAAAAAGTGGCATCAACTGTGGCAACTTCCCCAATCTCTGCAGATTGTTATTAGAGGTAAAACTGATCCTCGCTCCAGCTTCTGATATGTTTAGGAAGCAGCCTTTCTCTTTTAGAAGGATAAACTTCTGTAGCCAAAAAAATGTCCTATCTAAACACACCCAGTCCAGGAGTTTCCAGAATGAGGATCCCACCTTTTCAGCTTGAAGGTCCATCCCTGTTGTTGACTATTCATACCTCTGAATTGTTTTACTAGGAAGTTACAATTTAGTTGAAGATGGTTGAAAAAGTAACCCATCTTTGTTCAGAACAAATACATAAACCAAATTTCTCTGCCAGAGAGAGCTGAAGCAGGAATCACTGCCCAAATGCAGGCCAATCAGTGCTGGCTAAAGTCTAACCAAAGAGTTATGACAGAATGAGTTTGCTTGCTTGTTTTACCATCAATCCAAAACATCGCATCAGGAAATGGAAAAGGTAGCAAGAAAATAATCTGTTTCTCAAAAGCAGTGTTAAAACCTGGAGAAGGAGAGCTCTGGATTAGATACTGGTGGAAAATATCCTGTTACCAAGGATAATGAATCCTAGATTCGATTCCTAAAGAGTTCAGAAGACTGAGACTTTCTCTCTTTTCTTTCTCTCTCTTTTCTTTTTTTTAATCAAAGGAGAATGCAGCAAGGAATTCTAATCCACAGGACACCAATTTCAACTAACTACTTTGTTCAAAAAGCAAATGTTTTCTTCTCTCTCAGTGGACATGTCAATAATTTTTGATGTCTCATGCAGCTGTTTACTAAAGGCAAAGGAAGGAGAGACCTGGAATCGTCCCTGAGTATCAGACAAGACATCTTCTCTATGCCAAACATATTACCAGATGCCCCCTAGTCTTTCTACTCTCGTGTTACAGAAACATAATCAGGGAAGGTGGCTGGGAAGGAGACATGGCACATTTGGACCAAGTTCTTATTGTGGTTACCCAGAGGACTGCACTGCATATTAACCTTTGGTGTTCATTGTCCACTCAGTAAAGACTTGACTGTAGTTCTAGACACATACTATGCATTATTTTTTATTTGCAGTAAAAGATGCGGTATTTTCAAATCCTGAAACCCGGATAGACTAACACTCAAAGAATGGAACAGAATCATCACTTCTGGCACAGAAAAGGCAGAAGGTGGACAGGAGTTGCCTAAAGTTACTCAAATAAAAAACAGGAATTGCACGAAGGAAAAAGAAGCTTCATTATGCCCTTATGCAATCCAGTGCATGAAGCAATTTTCAGCTTCAAGGATAATATAATTTACATTTAACCTTGCATAGCCCAGAAGTGCTGTCCTGGTTGCCAGGCGAAACAAGGGTAATTCAGGCAACTAACCACTGTGTTATTTTAGATACCCTAGGGTATTGCCTTCATCCTTGCCTCCAGCTGCCACAGATCTTCCCCAAATCCTACACCCTTGTGAAGGTGTCTCAGGTACCTAAGGGCTTCTATCTAAAATGGTTTACATACTTGTGTTCAGGCAGCTGAATCCCACCCATTATGTTTTCCCTGTTTTTATGCTGGGGCAGTAAAGAAGATTATAGTCCATGTTTCTCAACAGTCCTGGGATATGTTCTATGCAAAAAGAACAGTTGTTCCAGCTTAACAACCCCTCTGTGTAAAAAGCAGCATAAAGAGGTCATATCAGAGCTGAAAATTGGGCCAAAGAGAGTATATTTTCCTCTGGATGCACAGTTATAATTACTATTATGTTTAGGGAATTGGGCTTGATCACTGAATGGAAAACACTTTGCAATTAAGAGGGTTGAAAGCATAACTAGATTTGAATAATTGATGTTAATTTCCATTTGCAGAGAAGACTATCACAATGCTGAATTCAAATGTCATGCAATCTTCTGGTCTATTCCCTCATTTCTTTTTGCCATAAATTGCAAAGTAATGCTAACTGGAGCGCCTTGTACAGAATCGGTATATGGATCACATCCCATTATACATCCAAAATCAGGAAGAAGCCACACTTGCATCACTCGAGCTCACGAAGCAACTTCTTTCCTTATTTGGCTGTACAATTAACTTGAATGAAACTGAATGTAATGCCTTGAAAACAATACTAAATTAAATGGTAATGCAGTAATCCATCAATTACAATGGGGCAACTAATGGCTTGAAATAGCTTTGTACAAGAGTTTCTAGTTGGATTAATAATATAATTAATGCTATGTACTCACCATTAAAGTAGGAAATAAAATATTGTTTTAGTTAATCTCTCTTTGTCATTGATGGGGAAGCGCAATGCAACTAAAATGAATATTCATTGTAATATAGTGCCTAAGTATGCAAGCATCTACCAAAAACCCTCTAATTAATAAATTGAATTTGCCAACTATTAAAACATAGTTATTGCTGGGATTGCTGTAAGAATCAGAAATAGTGAACACAGTTTTAATAATCTTATTTGTCCTAAATGCAATAACAGTCATGCTAGCTTTCTACAGGTTAGAGAGAGCACAAGATTTCAGTGACACTGTGAGCTAGTAGCCTCAGTATTCAGTTGGTTCAATTCTTTCAGAGACACTACCAGAAGCACAGCAAGTGGAAAGGATAGATGTAAATTATCTGGCCAGCTGTAGTAAGAAGGAACAGAACAGAATCTATATTTGGAGAAATGAAGGGAAGCAAGCTCCTCTGCTTTCTGACGTTACACACGCAGATGATCAGTTTAGATTTTCATGCTTCCTACTGACATAAAAAAAAGCCTGAGAACTGCAGGAATCTGCAGCCACGTGCACGTGTTTAGTGTCCCTCACGTGACACGCATGCAAAGGGACTCACAGCAGCTATCACCCTTTCTGGTCTCCTCCACTGAATTACACCAGTCGCCCTCCTGGTTTATTGAGTTTACAAAAGCAATCTGCTCCATTGCTGACAAATGTAAAACAGCCCCCAGCTCCGTGTTACAGAGCAGAGTACTCTGTATTTACTCAGCAGAGCCCAAAGAAGTAGCTTAACCACTGTCGCCATCGGCCAAGAATGGGGTGGGAGCAGGAGGCGGCTCACGAGGGCAGAGGGAAGGTGAGTGCCCTCTCCCACCCAGATCCCACAGCAGGGGCATGCCCATAGGCCTTCAGGGAGGGAAGGCAGGCTTTTCTCCCCTTACCCTGGCTCTCTCGTGTTTTGCACTGCCGTGCAAAGCTGCTGCCTGACAGCCAAAGCAGAGGGTGCAGGGATGCCCTCCAAGTGCTGCCAAGGGCGCACAGGGGTAGGGGGCCAAAGCCAGAGGGAGAACAGCCAAGCCCATGCCGTGTCCCACTGCTAAAACCATCCCGCCCAAGGAAATTACAGATGGCAGCATCCTACTGTTCGCAGGGGAAAGCCATGCTGAAGTGTGTGATGCGCACGGGCATGTTGGGACTTTAAAGCCTTGCAGCCCACTCCTTTGAATACCTTTAGATCAAACAGCTCTGCACATAAGGCTGTATTTCAACAGTTGTTGAACGCTTCCTATGGACCTAAAACATAACTATAAAAAGGAATCCAAAGCTCTGATTTCATGCTTTTCATGGAAAATTTACCCCAAGAAACTGGTTGGCTTATGACGTGAGCTAAGGACTCAAAGATTTATCTATAAATAGAAGTAGGAACAAATAGGCACAGAGACACACTACAACTCATCGTGGTATGTTTACAGTGGCCTTTGAAGCAAATATAAAAAATCCCCATTGCAACAGGGTTTGCTCAGAGGCTCCCCAGGAGAAATGACTTGCTCCTATATGTCTTTGGACCGATGAACTGGAAAGCAAAGATAACAGGACTGGCTCCTCCTTATTTCACCTTTCCCTCTCTCAGGTTTTGTCTTGCTCTGTAACAGAATAGATGTGGTTGTTTCCCAGCTGCAGAAAAGGCAAGGAAATGGCAGTTCTGCTTTGCTTCCTAATGCTTTCCCCTGACTCCAACACAACACCCTGTGGGCATGGTATATTCAAATAGACTGTTAACACATGCTACAGGGGTCACTTACGGAGTAAAAAGCTATCTTGTATTATTTACAAGAAGTATTAGATAACATTTTGGCCAGGGAGACACAAAGAAGCACCATGAGATCATTAAAGCTTTAAAGTGCATGTAAAGCAGAAGGGTGTCTTTTTAAGAGGTTATCAAAGGATCCCACATGTGTATCAAGTCGACTCCAATGGAAGCAAAAAGAAATATGCCTGTTAACATTAATGGGAACTGCAGAGTAAGTAGAAAGACATTTAATTCAACTGTCCCTGAAAACCAGAGAATGTATATTTCAGTAATGCTGAGATTTTAACTTGTGATTTAAGGGAATCTATATATTCAGATAAGAAGCATAGACCATTAGACATCATGCCTAAGAATTTGCAAATGCTTAATATATCCACACAAATAGATTTTTATTGTTTACTATTTAGGAGGGGAAGGTTGGTGATGAAAATCAGCTTATCTTACTATATTTATTTTATATTCATAAGGGAAATGGAAGAAAACAACACAGGATACCAGAAAACCCAAGGAGTGAGTTGGAAAAAAGGTTAAAATAACTATATGGAACAGAGTCTCCCCTGACCTTGTGCGTTCTGTCTTTTAAATGTAAATGCTGCCTTTCAAACCAACAGTATTTTGTATTTCATTAGTGCCTATGGAAGAACAATAAAAATGCAGAAAGTGTAAAAAACAGGCTTCTGTGAGACAGCTTGAATAAGCTAAAATTAAGAGCATATCCTACCCAATTAAGGGTTTATTTTGTGTTACAGTCATGCCTAAGTATTTTCAAATATTGAAGATAATTATGGATATTTGTGGCTATACTTCTATGTCTCCCAAGAAGAGGAAAAACTGCATGAGAAGTTTGGATTTGGGGGGGAAGGAGCACAGGAAAGAAATAGTAATAAAATTAAAGGTGGGTGGTAAGTGGAGGGGGGAAAAAAGAGATCAAGAGGGAAAGAAAAAGTAATTTTGAAGTCATTTGGGTTTGAGGAAGGATGAGGGAATCGATTAGGGGTTGGGGTTTTTTATTGTCTGACTGCCTACAACTGTCCTAGGTGTCTTAACATCTGGAACGGATTTGAATTATTAAGAGAGTGAGTAACTAGCAAAAAAACCCTCATTAAATTATGAATCAATATGTTTTAATGCCCCATAGCAAGAAAATATGAGTTCAAAGAGAAAGCTGCTCAGGTGTAGAACAGTATCCCCCTCAGAAAACATGGCTCCTCTACACCGACTGGGATATGTGGGTAGCGGGATCAGGGATGTGAAGCTAGGAACAATCCTGTGTGATGACCTAGTCCTATTATTTATTGACTGCTGTCATGGCGTGTGGTACTGTGCAAACACTGCCCTAGGGTATTTGTCCTCTAAATCAGACACAGATACTACAAGTCAGACAGAAAATACCAGGGGAGAGTCCAAACCAGATGGAGTTAATCCATTTTACATCAGATGTGGATGTGACTTTCTCTTGGGCTGATTACCTCTTGTTAGAAGATTGCTTTGCTCAAGGATTTAATGGAAAAGTGGCCGTCAGTCCTACCAAGACAAAGAGCTCCCTTGCAGGTGCGGAGTCAGTGCAACAACTGTAAATTAAGAGCAGGAAGCACCGTCCAGGGACACCCTGTGACTAAAGACAGTTTAGCTGAGGTTCTGGATGCAGCACAGCCACATCATGTAGTGCCACCCTTGAGTAATTACTACATTACCAAGTGGCTGTTCTGCGTCTGCAGAACACAGAAAGCATGCCACGCCGACCTGGCACCTTGTTCAAAGCCAGCTTTTATTTCTGTGCCTGGTCTTACATTGCACAGGCTGTATTTTACTCAAGATGAAAAAAGAAAACTGAGTGATACTAGTGCAGGCTTTTTCATACTTTAGCTATTTAGACTGCAAACTCTTCATGGGTCTGACCATGATTATGTATAGGAGGAGGATGCCACAATCTGACATGTGCAGAATAATTCCAGACCATAAATTTAGGCAAACTTGCTGACATACCTTTAAAATCATCATAATAAATATCTTCAGAGACATCAGGATCCTGAGATCTGACTGCTGCTTTGCCCAGTGCACCGAGAGTCTTCGCCAAGATGGTAGCACACTCAAATGAACTCCTGGGCAATGATTAAAGGACAGAAAGCCCCAGTGATTCACATGAGAGTATTTCTCACAAAACAACCACTCTATCGGTGATCTCTCAGCCCTGATCTCAAAAGAAATGTGTAAAACATTTCCAGACATGAGCTTGAGAACTAAAGTTTGTAAATCTACTAATACCAAAAATTTCATAGCCCATGTAGCTGTTAGCTTCATAACTTTCCTAGTCTCATGCCTACCTAGACTCTTACTAAGCTCTTCAAGTTCTGGAGGGTATGAATTATCATTTTCTTTTCCTCCACCTTATTATCCCTCCCCAGCAGTAACATCCCCTCCACTTCTAACAGACCTCATACTTTTTGTCACATGGTCTAACCGAGATTCAGCTACATAAACTCAGTTTATATTTGAAGTTTGCTGTTTCTATTTCGAACCTGAAAGGTGTGCAAAAAACATTTGTCTCCTCTGCTAACTGTACCAGAAGTCTTAGTAAAAGATATTCTATCTCTCTGCCTAAAAACTTATTGGAGAGAAAACTAAGCTCCTGAATAATTTCTAGAGGGAAACTTGAAATTTACCAGGTCTTTCCGTATATATACTCTCATGAAAAGCAAAATAAATACTATTTCACATATTTTCACTATGTAAAATATGCTTTAGGCCGTATTTAGTGTGTGAAGGAATCTCATCTCCAGTACCATAAGATCTTATTCCCTCCAATCAACTCAGGTTTTTCGCCAAATCACATCCTTTCCAGTATACAGAGTCACCCTTCTTATTCAAGTGCATAGTGACCCCCCTCATAGGACTCACATCTAGCCATTATGCACTGAAGGACAATTCACCAAAACAAAATGTTTTTATTTGCTTCAATAATTACTGCAAACTGGAGTCCCTGAATCCTCATTCGCATTTCCTCTATTTTGCTCTGCAATTAGTTTCACTGGGATGAATGGGACACTTGAAATCTAATGCATGCCTCAGTGAGGGTAAGTATAGTGGAATCGGGCCATAACAATGGATAAAGTAAACACATTCTTTTGTTGTCATCCATCCTGTTCTTAAAAGCCGTATTTAAAATAGCCATCAGACAAAGATGATGATGAAAAGGCACAAAATGAGGCCATGAATAACAGCATAATTCAGATTAAGAATTCTAACCCAAAATGGCCTTCAGAATTAATAGGCCATTCAAGGAAAAAGAATACCCTCAATAAAAACAACTATTTGTGTGAAATCCTCCCTTTATACCTTCAATGTAGGCAGAGCTTTTCCTCCTGAGCTGTTGTTTTGCATGTATTTATGTCTTTCAGTCCACTTCCAGGAGGAAAGAGAAACTATCTATTCTACATACCCACATACACAAAATGAGTAAGAAATATCACTGCAGTTACAGGACACCAAAACTTAGCTATTACAACTGCATGATGTAATTGATTACTCATATAACAATACCTAGATTATCACAACATTTGGAAAGTACTGGCTGATTTATTTTGGAAGTCACTGGTAGCAACAGTGAGTGCACATTATACATGAAGAAAGTGGTTTCAGTTATCTGTAAACTATAATATTAAAATTTTTACTTACATGTAGAAGTAATTTTAATGTCTTTTTTCCTTTGTCATAGAGAGTGATTATAAAGTTTGTAAAATGATGCCACAATACTTTGGGAGATTGGGTGATCCATGCTTTGTTGCAGGGCAGCAGCGCCTCACTCTCTGTGGTGATATTTTCCCCAAAAAAATCTCTCACCATCTCTTCTCAACTTTATAATGGTTGACACTGCCCACTCCAAAGACTCCTGAGCAACTGCCTACAAAAATATCTTTTTTAACAATTTGTTGTGTTTTATCCCCCTAGTGTCTTACTCTTTATCTTACTGAAAAACTTTTCAATCCATAAAAATCTCTACAGCCTTGCTGCTCACAGGATTTTGTTCAAGTTGCACTGGCTCTTACCTCAGGTATGAGATTATTTCTGGTAACAGCTATGACTTTCACAATGTACTTGAATTTCCTTAAAAGTTTTCTAGTTAATGCAGGCACAATACATTAAATATGAAAATCAATTACAAATAAATGAGACTTACTCAGGAGAAAGTAAAGTGAGTTGTGTTTTGGGGTTTTTTCCACACTATGTTGTGCTCTATTTAAAAGCATGTGTATGTCTGAATACCTGAAAAAAAAAACATTTCATGACTGGGAAAAAGTAAAGAGGAACAAGAAATCAGACTGAATCTGGAACAAAACTGGGATTTTGCCCAAAGGAAAAGCCCAGCTTGACAAAGAAGGAAATCATTCTCACTCAATCAACCTGGAACAGTTGATAGAAAGTGCTCAGAAATCACGTAAGTCATTATTGAAAATGCTACAAGAAGAGACATCTGATGAACGAAATCTCATATGCTGTGCAAAGTTGGAATCTGAAAAAGAATGCACATGTTGATGCAAAAGGAACATGCCAAGGCAATATCCCACCCTTAGTGAGAAGAAAGAGCTGCATGATTTTTTTCAGCAGAGCAAGAATTTGTTAAATGTACCAAGGGCAGGGTTCATGACCATTAAGGCAAAGTATGCATGACATTCCTGATTAGAAATGAGAGAAAATAAATCTCAAAAGAATAATCTTAAAAAAGAAAACATAGTTCTACAGGTTAAGAACATGGCAGTCCTTGGTACACTAGAATTTGCAAGGTGTAATAAAGCCATTGGAGAAGTCATTGAAAAGGCGTAGCAAACATCTCAACAAATGATTAAAGGGATGTGAAGAACTGCAAGTGCTAAAGTTAATAGGCAAGTTCTCCTTGTTCTTGAAGCACCAAGAAACAGAAAGCAAAGACAAGGATCAAGAGACTTAGCACCCTCCATGATCATTAAAATATTTTTTTTTAATAAAATAAAATATATACATATATATAAAACTTGTTCACACCATAAAATGATAAATAGCCAAGGGCAGATAACTCATACTGATTTTTCTCCTGACACCTCAGGAATGTCCTAGGTAGCACGGAGGATGAGACCATGCAGAATGTAATGAATTCTCCTGAAGAGGGTAAGTTGGATGATTGTAAGACATTGGAAATAAAAAGGTCTAAAAGGAATTCTGAAGTCTAATAGGGACTGAAACAAAAGAAAACAATAAGATGATGACTACATGGTTCTATATTAATCTTAAATATACTAAAGATATTTTACAGCAAAAACCGAACAAGGACTGGAGCTCTTTTGTTAGAAAAAAATTAGCTGGTAGTCGTTGGCATTTTTATATTGGTTGTAAGAAAGTATGTCCTTGTCCTGGACTACTTAGATTCACTTCCTTCAGATAGCCTTACTAGGTAATACTTCAGTTCAATAGTTATTTTTGCTGCCTACTATCCCTGAAATAGTGGGTATGACTATGCAATTTTCAGCAAATTATATGTTTTGACATAATCTGCTGAAAATCTAAATAGAAAACATGGAAAAACACTCTAAAGCCAGACCTTTCTCCATATTTAGCAGTGCTAGATTACAGTTTGGGCCCAGTGAAATATAGGTTGCAAGCTGATAACATCTGGTTCAACAGAAATCAGAAAATAAGAATGTTTGCACTTATGTGAGAGGCACTGGGGGCTTCCAGATGTACAAGACAAAACTGTCACTGTGATTTGAACGTGAGGAAACTTCCATTAATTCCCAAAAAAGACAGCGAGTTGTCCTAAGGCCAGGGACAGTAGCGGCACCTGGGAATTAGTGCCAGAGGCACTGAGTCTCTCAGGCACAGTTGGGAAAAGCAAATATCCCCTTCCGCAGCGGCGGATAGGCGGTGGGGAAGACCAGGGGCGATGCTCCTGCCGTTCTGTCAGACACAGCAGACTGACACTGCTCGGCCTCGGGGCTTGGAGAGACCAGAAATATAGCACTGCTGGAGCCCGTGGAGAAACACCTACGTCTGCGAAGCAACACGTGGCGCTTCAGAGGCTACATGAACACTACTGGTTTACGGGGGGGGAAGACGCCTGTGGAATCTCACCATCCTCTGTGTTTTCACTTGTTAATATCACGGCGTTTGGCTGCACAAGCCAAGTGTGGGAAGCTGTACCTATAGAAAGTCCTTGCAGGAGAGCTGAACCGCTGGATCTGTTGTGTTGTTTGGAGCATTACATTACACAGCAGCGAGCAGGCAGACTCTGCATAAAGCAAAAACCATCCAACCCCCTGATTCGGAGGGACCATTCGCCAGATGTAGCATTAGTGAATGGGGGGGGGGCAGGGGGCAGCTCCAGAGGGACAGCTTAGCCCATCACAAACATATTGGTCCCACGAGGGGAAGGGCCCATCCTGCTCTTACTCTTCCCCTTTGCTGAGACCCACCCAGGTTTTTGTGGGGTTTGCTTGCCATCCCTTAGCCCCGTAATAAAGGCACATGGGGGGTCTGAGGAAACCATGGGGTTAATTCTCCAGACAAGGTCAGGAGCAGGAGCCCAGGGCCAGGATTTCCAGGGGGAATAGGAAAGGTGGGAATGGGACCCCCACCCCCTTTCAGTAGCAACGAGCTATTAATTTGCCTCAGCCATGTCGTGTGGAACAACAGCCCACAATCGATCTCTGCTCAGCATTAACTGCAGCAGCAGAGCGTTTCTGACAGACTAAATGCGCACAATGAATGGCGAGGAGAGACAGCAAGCGCTTTTGCTGTGCTGTTCTCCAACCTTCAAGTTCTGGAAAATGGAAAAAAAAAAAGAAAAAAAGTGTTGCCCCACCCTACTTTTGGAAAAAGGCCTCACATTTCTCTGGCCACTACAAATCTACATAATACTGACATTTTTCACTGGAACCAAAGCAGCAAATACTAATTATTAACCAGTTACTAAGTATGGTTATCGGCTGAATCATACGTATTCAGCAGAGGAATCGCTGCATCTGTTATGTGGGAGGCAGACATTGCACTGTTACGGGAACGAACCGAGTGTCATGTAATGCGGTATTCTTCTAACAGCTTCAGAACAGATGTCATTTTGTCATAGCTGCTGACATAATTTTGAAGATAAGAAGATTTTGAGATTTAGTCCATGATGTTTTAAAGCTAAACACAGACAGGATTAAAGCTTTAAATTTAAACATAAGCTAGATATGGCCTTAGAAGAGAGAGTTATATCAAATATATCCTAAAAAACATTTAGAAAGAACCCCATCATACTGTTTTTAATTTATTGTAATTGTGGTACTAATGCTACTTCAATTATTATTTTACCATCTCATACATTATTAACTACTATTTTCACAGAATAACGTTGCCAGAAAACCTGGCCCAAGATTGCCGTTCTGGGGAAAAAAAAAAAAAAAAAAAAAAGTAGAACTAATGAGGCTTGGTTTCCTTGGATTAAGTTTTATCGACTTTCACTTCTAGGATGATGTAAACTCCAATGCAAGCATTTCTCTGTGAGTGGGACCGCTTAAAAGAACATCTCCTGTGCGGATTCTCGGGTGTCTGGTTCTGTATGAGCTCATGCTGTAGCATTTTTTTTTCAATCAGGGATATTACAGACTTTCTCTTCTCCATCCAGCCTTGTATTTTCAAACAGCTCTGCAGCATTAATAACTTTCAAAATGATGAACCCCATTCAGTTTTGACTGGGTTAGCCTAATGGGTTTGAGTGTATTTGGTGGGAGGAAAGAGACACTGGCCCATATCTGAAGACACAACGATCACTTAACTCTTGTTTGAATAGATGACTTTTAGGGGGTTTATATTTAAAAAGACAAATACTACATAACAATTAAAGATGCGGTAGAAATTTCTTCAGCAATCTCCAAGTTAATCTGAAGATAACCAGCTTGGCTATGAGTACAGGTAGAGACAAAATGTGGATTTAAGTGCGCAGACTAGGTAAACTAAAGGAAGGGTAGCCCGTACTACTCTCTGGTCTACTACAGCTAACACACTGGCACTCAAACTAGTTTGGGTCAGTTTAAAGGCTAGATACACTTTTATATCGAGGTAAGCTGAAGTGCCACTGTTGACCACAACACAATCTGCACACATATGGCTATATCACATTGTAGCCCCAATTATATCAGTATAAATGTAAAATAAATAATTTAAATAAAAGGAAATAATATTCACTTCAGAGAAATGAGTCCAACTCAGACATGAAAACTTAACCTCTTATTTTGAAAGAAATCTATTCTGTGGTTCTGGGTCCAGGGAAAAGAAAATACTAAATGTTGTTGTAACTGCTTTTTAAATATTTCGTGAGGATTTTCTTTTACTGATTAAATAACCTTAGTAAAAGACTCATACTCTGTCTAGTCATCTAAACTCTACATCAAACCAGTATTGCTTTCTACTGAGCCTTGGTCATGGCCACATGTACTATAGCAGATTTCAAATACTTCAAACTGTACCCCAGCTGAATGGTTTGAAACCAAATCAAAGTCTTGACTTTGCAAGGCTAAAAGAAGGACTCCTAGCATTTTTGACAGAGATTGAGCCATGTCTTCTAGGAGCTTCCAAATCTTTGACTAATACCCACTCAAACTTCTTCTAGAAACAGAATCACTACTGAAAAAATAATTACTGCAAATGCTTATTAGTCTCTATCTCTTTTGATTCCTTTAACAAGACTTTCAAATGAAGACCTCACACAGATGTGCTGCCAATGGCCTAAGCTGTTAAAAATAGTTTTATAAAACCTACAGAGAATAGACTGAGCCCTCTGGTTATCCTGTCTGTCATTAGATACTTTAGTAACTTGTCTATGATCCCCTGACCCCATAGATGTTCATTGCTCATGCTTATTTCTAATGTGGGAGCCTTATCCTTTCTGCTGCTCCGTATCTGCACCTGAAGGCCATTGCTACTGCAGTTCAAACATTTTTGCAATTCATACACAACTGCTGGTCTCATACTCACAAACACAGAATAGGAAAAAGTGTCAAACTAACAAAGACAGGCAAAACCGCAATGGCTGGCACTGTATGGGCAAAATAACTAGCAGCAGGCAAAATATTCGTGTCTTCCACTAACACCGTGACATATAGTAGCATAAAAGACAGCAAAATACTGTAAGATGTACAAGAATTTTCTAAAATGCTGTCTGAAAGTGTAAGCTGAGGAAGAGGAGGAGGAGAAAGACAGGACAGCTAACTAGGTATATCATCAAATAACTCTTCTAGCAAATAGAGAAATACAATCTTTTGATATAGGAATGTTTTTATATCTCAAAACTGAAAGCAGTCCAATCTAAGTTACAATAGGAAAAAGGGGGCATTCTGTTCAACCTCTACCATGGTTCCAATCTCATCTTCAGTGGTTATGCAATTAATGTCTGCAAGGATGTCCAGGTCTCTCTGAGTTTTTCACTTAATATTTAAAATGATCTGGCATTGGAGTCCTGCACCACTTGGACACAGGTAGCCCTAAACCTACTCCATTTGGATAGTTGTGACTTCATTCATTTATAAGGATTTAACACCACACTATGTTTTGAGAGATAAAACTTACCTCACTGAATACAATCATTCCCTTTACATATTAATGTGAAGGACCTCTCACTGGCTCTGAAAAGAAAAAAAGACATTATAGTGATATCCATACAGGAAAAGTAGATTTGGGGCCTGATATAAAGTCACCTTCAGTAAGTTCTGTTTAACTTAATGGAAAACCACTAGCCAAATTTAGTCCATCAAAGGACTATACGTGTCACTTTTCTCTTGAAGCTCATTAAAATTTCCAAGGTGTGGCAGTTTGGGTTTTTTTTTTGTTGGTTCCTCCGCCCCCATCCACTTTCCTTGAATTCTTTACCTTAAGAACACCCTAGACATGATCGCATCCCAGGACTTTTGGCTTTCTTAGGAAAAACAGATCTTGCTCTGATTGTTGTAGTTGTCAATGACCTTTTTTTTTTTTTTTTTTTTTTTTTAATATTAATGGTAGATTTTTTTAAGGTCTGAAAGACAATTCTTTTTGGGGCTTCTAGGGACTGGGGTGAAGAGGACAACACATCATTCCTGAGAAGAGCAAGGTGAAAGAAGCAGTTATGTTGTCCTTCAGAGCTATTAATTCCTACAGGTGACTATCACCCTTCCTGAGTTCAATACACAAGTAAAGGCTTGTGTGCTGAATCTTAATTCATGTACTTGTTTCTCTCTATCGATTTCCTGCTATTGAATTTTCTGAAACACATGAATTAGAGAAGCCTGTAGTTGTCATTTTGTACTCAGTTGGATAAATGCTTAAAGACCAAACCATGACACAGTGAAATCCTCATAATCTTAAGAAATCTTAATGGTTGGACTTGATGATCTTCAAGCTTTTTTCCAACTAAAACAATTCTATGAAATCATTGTAAACTCAAACAGTTTTGGCCCTCATCTGATTTTCAGGTTTTGTTTATACCACTTTGGTCAGAGAAGTTCTATTCTTTTCAGGAAAACAGATAAAAGTCTGAAAAACAAAGCTCTACAGTCTTGAATATGAAAACTATGTGAAAGTTTACCAGTGTAAAAAGCACAAATCAGTGTCTCCAGACCTAAAACAGATCAAAATGTTTGTACTGGGCTCATCGCTCTCCAGTGTTACACCTCAGCTTTATTCACTGCTGGTAGCCCCCCAGGAGCGTACCTCGTGTTTGGCAGAAAGGCAGGCTGTGGTTTGTGGTACTCTGGCTCCTGGATGGCTCCTTCCCTGTGTTGTGGCATCTGTGTAGCTGTGAGGATTTCTGTCTCCTCAAATCAGGCTGTTAGGGAGGAGAAAGGAGGAACATTGCCTGCAGGGACCCTGCTGTGTGACGGAGACTTTCTAGGTTAATGGTCGGACTTGATGATCTTAGAAGTCTTTTCCAACTAAAATGATTCTATGATTCTAAATAATTGAGGAGCAATAGCAGGTACACATCCAGACCTTCAAAAGACAGAAATGAAACTCCTCCTAGGGACCCAGGTGTTAATGTGTTGAGGTCTTCTGTATTTAAGAAACCTAGAGAATGTTTCTGAACTGAGAGCCAAGATGGCCCTCTTTGCAAGGGCACAGTGGGTGAGATGTCATTCTTATCCTGCAGATCCTGTGTAAAATGCAAATGTTCTAGTTTGTCCTCCAGGAAAGCTTTGGTCTTGAGGGTCAAAAATAACTTAGCCTGGAAACTGGATTCAAACATGCTGATGGCTGCAAGCTGCTTTGCATCTCTCTTATCCTGTGGGATATTGAACTCTTCCTTTTTTTACCACAATTATTAAATAAGTACCCCACCCCCTGACAGCATAGAGAAGTAAGTCTTTTTCTTGGAAAATGACACTGCATTTTAAAAATGAAGCTCTCTTAAGAACCAATAAATATGATCAAATGATTCTGCAAATTTCAGAATTCAAAATTTTCTGCTGTCCATGGGAGAAAAACTCTACATGTTTTCATCAGATGCCTCTGTACACGCCTATGTACACGTACACACGTACATGTGTCTACGTACATCCCTTTGTACACATACACATAGAATGCATAGATATGCAACACTCAGCACAACATACTCATATTTCCCATCACTTCCTATTGCCTAAGAGCAGACTGAATACAGGTGGCCTCATAACAGCAAGTATAAAAATGACTACCATTTTTTTTATTGTGGAATAATCCACACTGTCAGATGTACCGCCATCTGTGTTATTCAGTACTACTGCTCGCTGCCTGCTGCCACCAGCCGTGACCCATTGTTGAAGAAATTGCAGGAGGAGATGCTTGGCTTTATGAGAGAGCTTGAAACCAGTCCCAGAGTCAAGTACGACATAAACCCCAAAGCTGGACGTATGTGGGTATTCAGTGTCCCCCGCTGTTCCACAACCACAAGCATAGCCGAAGGGGATGGTTTCCACTATTTCCTTGTCAGAGACCAATGAGTTAAAATAACCAAGGACATAAAATGCTTCATATGATTGCGAGAGAAGAATTAAAGATCCCAGTGACTCAAGCGTGCTTAAAACATTTGCCTCTGCAGCTGTCATCGCTGTGCTACTACAGAAACACTCCTAGCTCCAAGCCTGTGCATAAGTCGGATGTCAAACCTGCACCAGCTTCCACAGGACTGCCAGACTCCAATTATTACTGGGTGCATCACTGCAAGAGAAAACCTTTGTCACAATTTGGGAACTATTCTCTTTTCGTTTTCTGTTACCTTACTGCTTTAAAATTATGCCCTAATGAATACTGGTCAACATCAACGTTAAAATGAACATGCTCTGTGCAGAATAATAACTAAGAAGACATTAAGACCTTCTATGCTTGCAGTCAGCTCTTTGTTTTCTTACCTTTTCTGTCATGTCCCCAAGTGCTAATGAAGAATGTTTTCTGATACGACAGATGCTGTGGCAGTTTCATTTCTATTAGATTAGTAGCTGGTTTTACTTTATTGTATGCAGTTATATTTTGAAAAAGAAAAGGTTATAAAAGTCATTATAAAATTAAAACATTGCAAGACTGAGAGATGTTTCCATAATCATAACATTTTAAATAGCTGAAAGAGAAAAAATTCTAACCAAACAATTATCTTCAGTAGAAAATACAGTTTAGTCACAGAGATTTTGTCAGACTTTGGCCTTTTACTACATATGCATTCATAATTCAAACCACCATCTACTGTATAACAAACAAAACCTGCCAGATGGACTAAAGATGGGAGGTAATAATTACAGATTAAACATGGACTAGGCATGGTCCCAGTTGTCCCATTCCACCTCTGAAGGGCCTGACAAAATGTAGGAGAGGTTCCTACACAAATATTGCTTCAAGGGTATTAAAAAGGTTTCTCACAGCCGTAATATTTTGACATGACTTTATCAGTAAAACCATAGTGAGCAGAAGCAAAAATCTTCAGAATGGCTTAGCATTAAGGCTACCTACTATGAGCTCTCCAGAGGTTTGTATAATTTTCACGTTGCTTCCAAAGACATCTACAGTAGTAGCCTTTGTCCATTCCCACATGACTCCTTGTCTATGACAAACCTTATTCTTTTTCTTGTGGTCCAAGTCTGAATCCATGAACAATCTGAAGCCAATTTATATCTGTTAGTCATCCACCAGCAGTTTCTGTCATGCAATATCTTATGCTATATTGTAATAATGTAATAAGGCAATAATTTCATATGATAATACAATTTAATACTCTCTTTTTCTTTGCTCTAAAAGAATTTGAGTGAAGGCTGATGTTTATCTGACTCCAAAGTTATGTCTTTCAAAGCTGACTTCTGTCTTCACTGTCTCCATCCAGCTCTGACATACCTGAGCAGAGTAAGGAGGTGTAGCTGGAGAGACCTCCATGCTATATTCTCTCTTACAAGATGTCACGTTATAATCTCATAATCATGACATCTGTTTCACTGACCATTTTGCTATTCAGAACAAATGAACTTTTCTTTCTTTTGGACTGCTGTTAATAACTTCCATATATTATGGGGAAAAGAAAAAAAAAAAGAAGAAATAAAAATCTGAGCATGCAATAAACACTGTAAGTCATGTCTGAAATGACAAAAAGTACCATCGAAGCAGATCGTAACCCTGGAAGAAGGATGAGTCAAGAACATAAGTAAGCATAAAAAATCATTGCAGTTCTGCAAATGCTTTCAATAGGTATAAAATTTCCATTATATTACTGAAACATATATATTTGATTGCTTTGTCTTTCATTTTCTTACTTCCTTTTAGTGCTATGAATAAGAAAGAAATAGAGAAATGATTAAAAAAGAGAAATGAAGAAAGCATAAAGCAGAAGATTAAATTGTACTTTTTAATTCAGCCTTAGACAAAATCCATCAAATTAAAAAAGATTAAAAGCTTTGTTAAATTTTCTTGAAATAGTTACTTTTGGTTTGAAAAAAATGTTGGCTAGCTAAGTGTACTGAATGTAAAATCTTGAACCTAGTGTTTCTCACTGCTATATTAAAAGGAGACTCCAGGCATTAGAAGCTCCAGAAGCTAATTCCTTTAGGTTATACGTTGTTACACTATAGCTATTCCATTTTCTTTTCTTTGCTTAAAGGATGGTTCTTTATCTACATGCCTATTAGTAGAAAAACATATGCACGCAATTGCACTTCCACATTCTTAAAAATAAATGTATTTATTAAAACTGAAGTCCTGGTAAATCTGGAACATATTTAGAATAAATTTAGCTGTAAGAAAGGAAAAATACTAATAAGAACTTCACAGAGCATGAAAATTAACTATGATATCTTAATTGAAGATTAATTTCAAACAGAACAAGGACTCTTGTAGAGCTTCAATTACAAAAATGGTACATTCAGTTCAGCATGATAATAGAGTTCATTCTACCACAGACTGAAGGGTTTTAAAACTCAAAAGTCAAGAATTGTCAAGAAATGTGAACATCACACCACAGACAGTGTCTACTGAGTATGGGGGTTTTGCAGACACTGATAGGAGTACTGGATTGTGTCACTAGGAGAGGCTTAGTGAATATCTAGCCCCTGAAATCCTTCTACTGCAGATTACAAACATTACCACATTTAGAACAAATTTTTGTCAAGGTTACTTCTGCCAGCAGTTGTTTTTCAGTATTGGATTGACAGTTTGACTGAGTCCATAATTTTCACAGTTGGAGTTTCACGATTTGTCATGCAACGGTGGCCAGCTCGGCGCAGTGGGAAAGTCCACGATCCTATAAATGCCCCAAAGGACATACCAGGATTTACCATGCGTGTACCGATCCAGTGGGACGGGGTCCAAGTCACAAATCATGCCTTTCAGTCACAGGCAAGAAAATATTCCTGATCAACAATTGTACAAAGATACAGTTCTGATCTGGAGGCTTACCTTCTTTTTGTTGTGCTGCTTCTTTCCTGTTTCTTTATGCAAGCATATATACATAAACACATGCCTAGCTTATTGTGTTGATGATCAGATTAAGACAAGAAAACATTTAGCTCTTGAGTGAAAATGCCTCCCTGCATGCTCGTCGGGCTATAATCTCAGCTATTATTAAATCTGTGAGCTGTTAAGCATCCTCATCTCTACTGAAATAACTAAGAGAAAAGGGTGGTTGGCACCTGGCAGGGCTGGGATATAAATGATTTATAAAAGCTCAGTAGCTGCTTCTCTAATTCAGAATTATTTGTATTGAGTATGATTTTATGTGCAAAAAGGATTTACCAGGCTCATAATAAAGACAAAACAGTGGACTATAATATGGATTGGCAAGAAAAGCAGGGATGAAGAGCAAAGCATAATGGAAAAGAAAATGGAAAAAGTGAAATACATAAAAGAGTAAGGAGAGCACAGGGCGGAGAATAAAGCTAGTTTCCTTTCAAAATCTCTTCTAGCAGGGCTTCCTTATGCCAGTTACAACATACTCATACAGCATCCCAAAACCCTTTCTCTTAGCAACCCCCCATTGAAAGTTGGTGTTAGCAACCTAACGAGGACTGAAAAGTCAACATTTTCTGGAGACTGATTAGGTCTCCAGCCTTACAGCTATTATTTCATCTTTCATTGTTACTCAGTTATGTGCGTTTCTTTATTTTTCTTGTGGCAACGTATCTCCTCTACTTTAGGTTCTTTTCAGTTCATGGACCAAGGAATCCTACATCATCATCTTAAGTGGGACTCGGAGTAGTAGCTGAGACTACCAATTTACCTTTTGACACAGATATTTTCTCTGGCCCAGAAGCCACAGTAGCAAATTGCAGTGCAAAGGGGAGAGAAAGCAGGGGGAGGATGAAAAGTCAGTGAAATAAATAGCTTACAAACAAGTGCAACCCAAAGGTGAAATGAGTCTGTGAGTAGCTGTTGCTCGATTAATGGAAGAAATAAAGCTAAGACACCAGTACCAAGACAGCTAGCTGTCACAATGTCAGAGCTCAGGTAAGCCATTTTTCCTAGACAGAATGTAAAATAACTTCTCCCTTTCATAACGTGGGCATCTTTGTAAGCTCCATGTGAGCAAAGTGGCTGATACAAGGGAGGTCTGTTTCTTTAGGAGAAAAACAACATGTTTCTGTGCCCCAAAGACAATACTGGGAGAATGATCCTGGAGCTCTGGGTTAGGTAAAAGGGATGGCAACTGCAGCACTCCTTATTTCTATATTCTTCAAACTGCATCTGAACAACTATTCAGCATCCTCCTCTGCTAATCAAGCAGTGCTGCATTTTGGACTGAAAACTTGCTAAAAACCAAACTTATAAGTAGCTACTGAAAACATCTTTCTTTCTTCCTTTCTTCCTTTCATCTCTACATTGCTTATTGACTATTCATGTGGGTCTGGCTTTCTACCACCATCAAAATTCCCCAGCCATATCCTTGCCACAAACCTTTGTTTCAGGATTTTTAACCTCATCTCTGCTCTGATGGTTTCCTGGTGCCTGTTTATTCAATACGTGGCTTTACCTTTCTTTGTGGGGCCAGGTTAAGTGCCCTCCTGTTCCATTATACAGCTATAGCATACTGCTACTCTTCCATAATTAAATATCTGCAAAAGAAGCGGACAGGCACGATGATGGATGTGATGGAGCACAGGGAAGCGATGGCGGGGAGGGCACGTCAGGAAGGAGCCAATACCGGGGGGAGCACACTCGTGTGGAAGAGCCGGAGCGAGGGGAGAGGCGGAAGCACTGTGGTTTGGCAGAAATGGCTGTGCAGTCATTATTCAGATGAGATCTCTCCAGCCAAACAGAGCGCTAGGAACTACGTATCTGTGAAATAAGTATATGGTTATGGGTCATTAAGTCTATGGTATCTCTGTTCTCTCTCTGATGGGGGCAATAACATTTGACTGTAATTTTTAAGGATGCCCATGGTCACAGGAAGGTTACACTTCATATTTGCCAGATCTATTGTTTGTTTGTTTGTTTTCCATGTGAAAAAGAAAGTATAGAATATTCTGGACTTGATAGCTAAAGCAGATCTCATATGTTTTCTTCACGGTCAAATGGTATTGTGTATGTATGCTTTTCCTGGGTTAATCTGAGAAAGAATGGGACAGCAGAGCTGACCCTCTTCCTGCCAGCTAACAACATATTGAGGATACCTTTTGGTCAAGTACGCCTCCTGCCAGAAAAGTTGTTCCCAGAGCTATACCAGAAATATAGATGCTCATGGCTTTTTCTTGACTGAATAACTTCTAGAGGTAATGATCTTTCAGGCTAACACAATTTTCTTTCCTTTTTTTCTTTTTTTACTTATGTCTAAATGTGACAGAGTCTTGTCCATGGTGATCTCACTTCTAAGCACTACAGTCAAATGCACAACTTCAGGATTTTGATCCAAAGCACTTGGGAAGAAACAGAGATCTCTTTTGATGACATTGCTTCAGAACCACAGTGCAGATCTCATGCTGTACTATTTTGGTTTGTCGGGGTTTGTACCCTTATGATAATTTAGGCCTCATTACATACTGCAAATACAGCTAGAACTCAGTGTTTGAGATTTAGAGCATCTATCTGTTCTGTCTTAAAAAAAAAAAACAAACAGGCAAAAACTCCTTAAATTTTCCCTGCCACACAAATTTGCAATAAGCTTCCAGTTCGTATGGGGACTTTTTTAGCTATTTCAAAACATTAATTTCTCTTTTGGATAATGAGTCACATAAACATTTTCAACTCCCTTATCTCGTCTGTCCCTCAGAGGAAGGAAACATCTTTCAGCTTTAGACGCAGGGCAGTAGCACCAAGGGATTTCAGTGTGGTAATAGTTCCCCAAAGCCCCCCCATCAGCGCAGCAATGAAACGCAAACCTTGGCATTATTAATCCAAAATAATAATCAGCGTGACCATTTTTAATGTCTCCTACAGCACTGAATTGGAACTTTCCTTACCACCCATTCCTGTCAATCACTGTGGAAAAGCTTTGCCTGAAAGCAGAACTGATTCTGCTCTGCATGGAAGCTGAAAAAATCAGCTACAAGGCAGTTAGTGTTAATATACTACCAGAAATGACATTAAGACAGAGAAAAGTTCTGACAAGAGTAAACAAATTTAAAGCTGTGACAAAAATATGCTCATACTTATATGCTCATATACTTACAGTGGCTTAATTGACCAAGTAACATGTGACTTCTAGAAATACAGGGGAAGCTGGTCTGCCTTTAAAGGTTCAGCAATACAGACTGATGTTTTAAAGTAAAAAACCTGAGACCTTCTGCAAGCCTTGTTTCACAGCTTGCAGTCTGTCCTGTCCTCATTTGCTCCATAATATACATACTTCTTCAAATGAAATTACCAGGATAAATGATTGGATCTTTAACTTAAGCAAAGTCACAAGCAGATTTTCAGCCCTATTTTCTTGTTCCTGTGCTAAATGCACACCTGTCAGTCTCAGCTTGCAGCAGATTACCAATTAGTTACTCCCCCCGCCCCCACCATTAGTCTGCATAGAAGAAGCTAAAGAAAACTCTTCCCTACAAGAAAAGGGGCAGAAATCATAGGATCACAGAATGGTTTGGGTTGGAAAGGACCTCAAAGACCATCTCGTTCCAACCCCCCTGCCACGGGCAGGGACACCCTCCACTAGACCAGGTTGCCCAAAGCCCCATCCAACCTGGCCTTGAACACTGCCAGGGAGGGGGCAGCCACAACCTCTCTGGGCAACCTGTTCCAGTGCCTCACCACTCTCAACAGTGAAGAATTCTTCCTAACATCTAATCTAAATCTACCCTCCTTCAGCTTAAACCCATTACCCCTTGTCCTGTCACTAGACTCCCTGATAAACAGTCCCTCTCCATCTTTCCTGTAGGTCCCCTTCAGCTACTGGAAAGCCGCAATTAAATCTCCCGGGAACCTTCTTTCCTCCAGGCTGAACAACCCCAACTCTCTCAGCCTGTCCTCACAGCAGAGGTGCTCCAGCCCTCTGATCAGCTTCGTGGCCTCCTCTGGACTCTCTCCAACAGCTCCATGTCTCTCTTGTACTGGGGCCCCCAGAGCTGGACGCAGTACTCCAGGTGGGGTCTCACAAGAGCAAAGTAGAGGGGCAGAATCACCTCCCTTGACCTGCTGGTCACACTTCTTTTGATGTATCTGAAGACATAGTTGGCTTTCTGGGCTGCAAAAAATCCCTTTCTTGCTTTGGAGGTAGCAAGCATAGCTCCTCTCTTAGCTCAGGAGAAGTGGAAGCAGCAGGAAGCAGATGCTGCATCCCAGTCTGCCCCTGCAATTTGGGGTTGTTCCACCCTCGCCTTGCAGCAGGGCAGAGGAGCTGGACCAGGGGGAGCAGGGCTGGAGGGCAACGAGGGCATAGGGGCGTAAGGCAGACTGTCCCATTGGGAACTTTTCTGTAATTGCCTCCTAGGTGAAGAATCCTGAAGTGACAGGGTCTCTGCTAACTGGATCAGACCTTGCCTTCTCCATTACATTGCAGTGATGTCTTCAAACGTTATGGATAGAGAAGTTTCTCCCTTTCCCTCGCTCTTGCTCTTTTTGCTGTCTTTTGCTCACTCTTTTCCCCTTTCCCTTCTGCCTTCCCTTCTCCCTTTCTCTTTCTTGCTCTCTTTTTCTTCCTTTCTCTTCTTTTTTTTTTAGCTCAATGTGGGATACATTCACATGGCCCCCTTTCACCAGAGAAGAAATTGCTGCTGTGTGCGCAAAAAGATTCTTTGATGGTGCTGCTAAGATGTTCAAGGGCACAGCTACATTTTGCAAGCTGAAGTCTGTAACAAATCTTTCCCCAGGAGGCATTAAAAAAAGAAACTGGGGTACAAAATGTTGTGGAGAACCCTCCAGTTCATTCTGTTTTCTGGAAAATAGCTTATAGTGGCTTATCTCACACTTGTGCCCAAGTTGGAAAAAATGAGAAGATATCCAAAATCCCTCTTTCTCGATCACCACCCATGAGATGAACACTTACCTACCTAAGGAAAATGCCCATCTTTTCTTCAGAAGAAATAAAAATAAATAAAATTATTTCTGGATCATATTTTGTACACTACACTAAACCTGCAGCTGAAGCAAATTTTTACAGCTGAGTCATGAAACTTGAAAGGGAGAATCCATAATGAAAATGATGACAGTGCCACTGTTCTGCTAATAATATAGTCATTTCAACCACTTAAAATAATACTGTGGCACAAAAAACATAGAATTGCCCTAGCAAACAGAAAGCAGACACAAGTCGGTACAACCATATGATTGGACTCAATTGCTCACTGTAGGGTAAATATTTGAAATGATATAAAGGGGATTCAGTCACAGGCTGCTCAATGACATTAATAGGACCCCACACAGCTAAATCCCCCCACTACGGCTACCCCCCATATTTCTGGTACGATAATTAAGCAATGGGATGCATGCTCTGTTGCATTCATTCATGCCTGCCCTGCTAACCTCAAAACAGAAGCCAAGTACCATCAGTACAATCAGGCTTAGGTCGACAATATACAAGTCTTGTACTTCTGCACCCTGTTGCTATTAGAAAATGTTAGCTAGAAACATTTATATAGCTAACTAAGCAATGATCTGGGCTGTAGCTGTAATCAGCCCTATTCACTGCAAGCCAGTTCAGTGTCATGAATGGCGTTGATTACTCGTGGTTTATCAGGCTTCCAGACAATCAGATTACACAGTAGCTCATGCCCTTTTTATAATTATGTAACAGAGCCGTAAATAGAATTTTCATTAAAAATCCAATAAATAATACCCCTATTTTTTTATTTTTTGTGGCTAACTCTCCACCATTTCCACCTGGAATCTCCTATTCGATATTGCCAGGGATGAATTTGGGTCAAATTCCACAGACTTAAGATATATGTAACTTCCATTTTACTTCTGTGTTATCTTTTGTGATTTATTGAGGCTATCATACTTTCACAGAACAGCTAGACATAATCCTGTATTTTAAAATACCTAAATCCATTTATTTTTAAAAAATCTTTATTAATGTTATTAGACTCTATTTTAGTTTCCTAAGAGTGAACAGGCTATAGAAATCTGCCTCTGTTAGTACAGAAGTACCATAAGCCTAGAAAGTAAACAGACATTCTTCAAAAATTAAGGATGAAATAACTTTGTTTCTTTAGTCATTAAATTAAAAAAACAAACAAAGAAACAAAGACACACACCCCAACCCACCACAAACCCCAAACAAGTCATCAAAATACCAAAATGTCAAAATGTAACAGTAATCACCATCACCAGTAGTCAATGATAATCCACGGAAGCTCAAATTCTGCTGAAACTAAGTAGAGGATTGTCTTCTAAGACTGCTTTGTTATCTATGCTAGGTGACTAATACAAGTGAGAAAGTACACAGGATAACAGGTTTAATTGTTTAAAATCGTTTGGGAGGGGAATACTTTTCCTGAACTATATGATAATGCTATTAGCTCCAGTAACTTGAGCCTCGGGGTGATCCCATACTGAGTCAGTCACGAAGCGTCTGAGCAGCGGAGTCCCCAACCCCAAGAGGTTTGTAGACAAAGACAGAGCTAGACAAGACCAAGAAAAGTCAAGGATCAAAGAGTGGTAGAGAAGCTACAAGCTTGTTCTGCTTGAATAACTTGAGGTTAATACACAATATTTATTCATCACTAGGCATAAAACTGAGTGACTCTGAGTAAGCTCAGCAGGAAGAGATTACTTGTGATTTAGCCGTGTATCTGACTCAAAAGGATTATTTTAATACTGATATCAATACTACTTAGTTTGCACAGGCTGAGTGTTTGCCATGCTGTGACTGGAATGGGGAGCTACAGAGTAGATCTGACTCTCCTAATGCCAGTTCCGTGGCTTGTTTCTGTCTCGCAGAAATCATCCTTGTGAATCCTTGCTGTGATTGCAGTGTGAGGTACTACGCTGAAGGTGTGAGGGGAGGAGCACTTCTGCACCTTACTTGGGTCCAAAGGGAGATCTGTGCAGTCAGAATTACTCTACTGGCAAACGTTACCCCAGATATTATATTAGGTTTTTATGGTCTGAACATAGGAACTTATTGCAACAAGAGGTACACAACTAGGGGACTGGTATCCACTTATTGCACCTGGATGGATGCCACAAGGATCATGGGCTAGAGTGAGAGAAAGAGAAAATGCAAGCTTTCTACCCAGAGCAGAAAACACCAAAGCAATATTCACTGCACACTATTAAAAAATATAATCTCTGTACCCTTTAGATGATATGTAAATAATAAATTAAATAATCACAATGGTGAGTAGTGACAGTATTGATAATAAAAGAATCAACCTAGAAAAAAAAAACAAAGCCAGAAAAAAATCAAAATAATTAAAAAAAAGCAGAATACTTACAAATTAAACATGTAATAAGTAGCCAGGTAGCAAAGAAAAGCCATTAAGTACGGAATAGTAGTTGTCATATGGATATCAAGAAAGATTCAGGGAAGTTTTGTTGTTGTTGTTGTTGGGTTTTGTTTTGTTTTGTTTTGTTTTGTTTTGAGTTGCCTGTTTTCTTGCTGGTATAGTTTCCAGCAACAGATATTATGTCAATGCATTTTTCAGATATGCTCATGGCAGGAGATGTATTACAAAAAAATAAATAAAAGGCCTGTAGAAGTCTTAATGAATGTCAGTAGATCTATACATACTACTGAATTACTATTTTTTCTAGAGAATCCACACACCACTATGAACAAGAATTAAAATGATATGCCCATGCACTGTTGAAATATATTAACAAATATTTTTCTTTCCTACTGTCATGATGTTCAAAGTCATTTTGTGTTAAAGTGCTGTGACTATTTATCAAAGACCTCTACTGGTAATTTGCAGGGAAATCATCTATGTTTTAGTTTAGACAAAGCATTAATTTTTACATTCAAGTAAAGGTCAACTACCACAGCCAGATGCAGCTGTAATGAAAACGTGTTCTGCTGAACAATGAAATAGTTCTTTCCATATTCCGTGTCAAATGCCTCTTTAAATTAGCTATATTAAAACTGTATGAAAAAAAGCACCCACTAATCCTTCAACTGTCAGGTATGATAAGGAATTAGTGAGATGTGAGTTACAGGACTCAGGCAAGAAAACAGCACCAAGAAGAAAACACTTGAAAAGTCTGAATTATAACAAAGGTTGGGAGTGCTTGAAAATAGCAAGGGCTAACCTGTTAGGGATAGCATTTTATAGGTTTATATAACTGATTTATATGGTTTTATAGGACTTATAGAATTTCAGCCAATGCTTTTTAGAACAGAAGAGTAAAATATTATTAACGGTTTGGTCATATTCAGTGAAGAACTGGGAGAAATTTGTGCTTGAAATACCATAGTATTTACATTGTCCTAGCAGTAAGTAAAGAGTCTGCTCTAATTTTTACATAGCTTTGATGACCTCTTCATGAATTGCTCTCACATAATTAGTTTGATGTGACAGTAAGAACTGGGCCAAAATTATTTATGAACATGATTCAAATTTAGTAACATTAGGATCTCATTTTCCAGCTCTTAATGAAAATATACTCTGAGCATTAAAAAATATTTTAAAAGTTATGGTCTATATGACAAAGCGCTATGTATTATTGATAAACATATATCTTATAATTGCCAAGTTCACATTGACTTTTAACAAAGAATTTCCAGCAGAAAATAAAAATGTTAACATTTGAACTCTAACTAAAGAGACTGTAAAAGCCACCTGCCATCGTACTTTTCTTCAGAAATAAAACTACCAAACTTCTACGGATTTGCTGTTAAAACTGTCTCTCTGTTGTCCTTTCTGTATTGCAACGGATTATGGTTCAGTTCAGTTTGAGGGGTAGCCTGAAAGACGGCGGTACGGATCCAAGCAGCCTTCACATCGTTAGAGTCTGGAAGCTCAGCAGACCTAGATTTGAATGAAAACTCTGTTTAGAGGCCTCCTAGCAAGATCAGGATTTCGATCTTATTTGCATTTGTATAAAGCCAGAAGGGTTTGGTTGAAATTTTAGACTTTCCTAAGCCAGCATTTTTGAGCTTCAGTGTCTAAAGAAATCCACAGCTCGACAGAAAATAGAATTCTTTTTGAGTTTTTTTTTATTCCCTGTAAGAACCAAAGGTTAGTGCTTCAAAAATTTTCCACTGACAGGATTTAAAAAAAACAAAACAAACACGCTAATAATCCAGAGAATGTTGAAACCTTTCAAATCAATAATGTTCCATTTTTGCTATGTCAACATGTAGTGACAAAACTGAATTGATGAAAATTGAGAAATTCAAAATAACTCATTTCAGCATCTTCCAACAGAAAATTGCCTTAGAAGAAGCACAGCTCCATGAAACTTCCACCTTTGAGTAAACTAATGCTTCTGTTGCCTTTTTTTTTTGGAACAGTAATTCTTATTATCCTAAGAAGAATGAAAGCAATATAAACAATTAAAAAAAAAATAAAAAAAATCAGGAGCTCTAGTTAAGGAACTACTTGAGATGGTCAAATGTAAGTGTTTTGCAGTGTAATATGAATGGTTATCTCAGTGGTAAAAAAAAAAAAAAAAGTTTTTGTCTTAACACTGTAACTCCATTTCTAAGTAAAGATGACAGGGATGGAATAAATCTCACCCAAGTTTAGGCATCAGCAGTGCAGATAGATACCTAAATCTGAGCTGGTCCACCTGGGCCCCTGGCATAGACCATCAATCAAGAGAAAGGGGTAGTGTCAGAGCACGATTTATCTGACCTATGTTAGATACGTATCTTAGGATGAAACGTGTCGCACCAGGAAGGTGCCACTTCCTTTCCCATGCAAGGAGGCAGGACGCGGTGCCGGCCCAGGTGTTGACAGCTGTGGTCAGGTCAGAAGACTCTCCCCCATGGGGTACAGGTCACAACAACAAAAAAACAGGAAGGCATGACTGTCCTACTTGTAAAGTATGGATTTAATCCTGGCAATTAAACAAAGAGAAAGGTGTGTGTCATCCTGTGCTGGTTTTGGCTGGGATACAGTTAATTTTCTTCACAGTAGCTGGTGTGGGGCTGTGTTTTGGGTTTGTGCTGGAACCAGTGTTGCTAACCGAGGGATGGTTTGGTTCCTGCTGAGCAGTGCTCACACAGAGCCAAGGCCTCTTCTGCTCCTCACACCTCCCCACCAGCCAGTGGGATGGCTGGGGGTGCACAGGGGTTGGGGGGGGACACAGCCGGGACAGCTGACCCCGCTGACCAGAGGGATACCCCAGACCATATGGGTTCGTGCTCAGAAATAAAAGCTGGGGGAAGAAGGAGGAAGAGGGGGGGCATTGAGAGTGATGGTGTTTGTCTTCCCCAGTAACCGTTACACATGACGGAGCCCTGCTTTCCTGGGGATGGCTGAGCACCTGCCTGCCCATGGGAAGTGGGGAATGAATTCCTTGTCTTGCTTTGCTTGTGTGCATGGCTTTTGCCTTACCTATTAAACTGTCTTTATCTCAACCCATGAGTTCTCTCACTTTCACTCTTCTGATTCTCTCCCCCATCCCGCCAGTGGGAGTGAGCGAGCGGCTGTGTGGGGCTTGGTTGCCATCTGGGGTTAAACCACGACACATCCGTGCATGCATATGCCCAGTTTATGCGAGGTTGTTGCCTAAACACGGCAGCTGGAATGAAAAATTCTTTTAGACAAGTTTGCCTTCTCTGTCTCTTTTTTCTTTCTCCTGAAGGACAACATAAGAAGTAGCTTTGCAATTTAATTAAATGTGACACGTGTTGCTATAAGTTACATACTTGCAAGTACAGTATTTATGCCAAGTATGAGCAATCCTAGAGTAATTATGGTTTATGTTTTACAGAGGGCATGTCACTCAGCAGACAAGCTTCATGAAGGCACTGAGAAAAAGAAATGCCAAAAAAAGAAAAGGAAATTATGGGCCAGAGGGTTTAAAGCTCCCAGCTGAATAAAGTGAAACTGCAAAGTCTCTTAATGACAGAGGAGCAGATACGACAATAATGATAATAAAAACCTAGAGGTTAGAGTTTAAGGTCAGACTGCCAAACCGGGCACTGTGCTCAGGCTGCTGAGAGGCAATTACTCCAAGACTTGCTAGGAGAAGTACTTTTTCCAAAGATCTGCTCCAGAGCCTTTGGGGTGTAATTCCCTTTCAATGATAGAAGCTGGATACAAAAGGCAATTTCAGGAGGTGGATGCAGAGAAGTAATGTCTGCCGGGGGGGTGCCTGAATGTGTTCATAGGTAGACTCCAGCTGAAAAACAGTGCTACAGCTTTCGTGCTCTGGTGTATAACATCACTAGCAAAAGCCATAGGAAAGATCATGACAGTCAAGAAAATCCATAAAGATATTTTTGGCAGCAGATACAATTTTCAAAAACACTTCAATGCAAACTACACTTATTTTTTTTCCACAGAATAGATATTCAGTTTAGAGTGGCTGATTTCCTGCTCTATAAACTACTGTGATTACAATTGTACTGGCATTTAAGTATCATGGCGCTGTAAGATGCTTCGATATCAATAAAAACATTATAAACCATTGTAAATCTCCTTCCTCTTTCTGTGTGAGATTCAGCTATGCAGGTAGCAACATTGCCACACTGAAATATTTGGGGAGGTGGTTATCTCTAATTACATTGAGATATTAAAAATTGTACAACCATCATGTGAAGGGGCTTAAAATATTTGAATGTAGTAAAATGTGCTCAGGGGCTAAATCTTATACTTCTGAATAATTTAAGCATACTTGAAAATTCTTTCTTTTATTTTCACACTTAGCACCTTGGGTGAAAAAGATGTGCTCTCAGGACACTGAGTCAATCGCTCATGCGGTCACACAGAATGGAATGAAAGCAATTCGTAATATCCTATTAAAAAAGCACCAGGCTAACAAAATTGCAGGAGGAGCCGAGTTGCCTCCATTAACTGCATTAAACTAACACGTGAGGGAACTTGTTTTCTACTCCCAAGTTCGGGTATGGCAGTTAGTGCCTGTAAGACAGAGGGAGAGGTCCTGCTCATCAGTAATATGGCATCAGAGAATTACCACCAGGCGCAGCGGAGCCTTCCTTGGGCCTGGAGATGATCTGCGCAACCTTGTGAGCATCCTAGTTCCTGGTAACCCAAATTTCTTCCCTGATGCCATGCTGGTAGTGCTCTCATGGCACTCCTGCTCTATTGCACTCCATAAAATCTACCTTCTGGCTAAGGGTATTTATTCTGCCTGGATTCCTGGTGACTCCCATAATCTTGTAGACTTGTCCTCTTTTTGTCTTCTGGACCATGCCAATGAGTGGGGGGTTTTCAGCATTATTTTTGGAGGGCTCATGTTCTCCTCTTTCCTTGTATTATCATTTCCACTTCCTTACATTTTTGCTCTGAACTGTCTCAGATGTTCAGATGGTCTCAGCTGTCATCTTTCCAAACAGATTAAGGTACCTCTAGTCCAGATTCAAGTAAGGGCGAAACGTTCAACTTTGGACCCATTTCCAAAAGACAAGTTATTACAGGAATGAACTTCATTATTTTCTGTCCATTTAATTGTCTGAATAGTACGGAATTGGTACTCTCCCACTTCTCCAAAACCACTAAGATAACAGCTTAGTCTTCTCTTTCTATCTTTACATTGAGTTTTAGATGGAAAAGCCTGACTTAAGTATTAACCTTAATGCCTTGCTCTGAAAGTGAATATGATACTCAAGCATTTCAGCCTGTTTCAGAAACAGAATTTCAGAAGCCACTGTCAGGGGAAAAGTTGCATCTTGTGCTTTCATGACTTTCCTGATGAGTTCAGCTGTCAAAAGGTTCCTAGTGAAGAGCAAGTTTTCACTGGAATTTTAGGCCAATTACACTGAGATCAAATAGAAATTATGCTGGATTTTTCACATATAAACATGGCAAACAGCTGTTTTTCCATGTGTCTACAACAGTTCCTATCAAAAAGTTGCACTATGACATGAATTAAAATCTCTTTACTACAAACCTTCAGTTTACAAGGAGCATTACCTGATTATAGAGTGTAGATGCTTCTGATTTTCCGTAAGTTTGACCACAGCATCAGCTCCGCGAACAACTAGAATTGGACAAAGCATCCCATTTGTGTTTGTATAAGTGCTGAGACAATGACATCTGCATTTCCCCCTCTTTCTACTGGAAATACATTTTATGAGATATCTCAGGTTTGCATTTATTTTGCTTTGTTTTTATTGGCATCATCTCACTGGGAGCTTATAAATCTTCCTGGGATCAACAAATACATTCAGGCCTTTTTCTTCCTCACAGTTGTTTACAACTGATGAATTTCCAGCACATAATAGGCATTCATTCCTAAATGCATGACCTTGCATAGCGAACTACTTAATTTCATCCAATTTCTGTTATTCCCGTCCTCAAGGTGACCCACTCCTCCTCCATACCGACAATTGCTCACAACTTTCGTGATCAGCACATTCCATCATCGCACTCTTGCTTTTGTGCCAAGTACTTTAATGAAAATATTAAATAAGATGATCCCAAAATTGATTCTCAAGGGTCTCCACTGATAGTCTCAGAATGTCATCAAGCCTTACATCTTAATACTAATTATATTGTATTATTTACATTACGGCAGCAACGCTAGACTCGCCTGTCCTGCGGCACTACACGTGTGTGCCCAGTAAGAGAGTGCCCTTACCCAGAGGAGCCGGCCACCGGCACTGGCAAGACAAATGGCGGCGTGCTGGAAGTCGCATTCTGCTGTTTGGAGAGGCCCTAATCCAAATGAAGTTATGGCAGCTGTAATAGAAGATTATCTGAGAATTTAACACTGTTTAAACCTTAGATATCTGCTATTTGCAGATTAAGGGAGGGGGGAAAAAAGGAGATCCTGCTGTATCTTACTCCCCTACAAGAAAGATGATCTAAGGTTAGTAGAAAATTGAAATTTCTAAGCAGCTGGTAAGGAAATGGATAGTGATAAAGATACTTTGCTGCCTATTATAGTGCCTGAAGAAATATTCAGAATTTTTCTTTGATGTTCTTCACAAATCAGCATGCTGTCACACAAGGCTTCTCTGGATGTGTTGAATGAGATTCCTAACCATTTAATCGAAACATTTTTCAACATTAGTTTCAGCATTTCTGGGAATTTTTTTAATGTACTGTCTTTCACCAACACGAAATTGGTTCGATGACAATAATCAGAATCAATGAAGAACTGTTTGCTTCTGATTGCTGAAGTATTGCAACAAGAAAATACTTTAGTACAATTTATATTTTTCCTCTCAGTTTTCCTTTGATCCTTTCTATAAATTTATGGTAATATTTGAATTAATTTCTTTAACATTTGATGAATTTATTAAATCTTTCACTTTGTTCAGAACTTTGTCAGTGTATCACTGATGGTAACAAAATGTCATATTGTTCATAGGACTAACATCCCCTATAGTTTGCCCTCACCAAGAAGTATAAAGGAAATGAAATTAGTACATATGTGTTTTACTGGCACTAGGAATCTGCATTTCCCCAGCGTGGGCATGATGTCAAAATGTAGTGACAGTGTGCATGCATCCAAGAAAGCAAGCCTACAAGCAGTGAGCATTGAACAAAAAAAGAATTCACATAAATCTATTTTTTCCTCTTCTTTTTTTTTTTCTTTTTTTTTATACTATAGATTTATTGCACTTCAGTGGACTGATTAACTAACTAAATAAAAGCTCTCCAAAAGCTATTGAGAAACCATTTTGACTGTGATCGCAGAGCAAAACTGACAGAAGTGCTGCTGCTACTTACGGCTTATGCAGAAACGTTCATATTCAGAGGGCTTGACAGACATTAAAGTAATCCCACTGTATCTTAATTCTAATTGCCACAGGGATTCAGACTGTTCTGAGGCATATCAGCTGCAAAAGTTAAGTGTCTGTAGCACCTTCCTAACTGCAGGAAATACAGTTAAGCTCCAGTTTGTCATTTTAGTAAGAATATTCTTTCAAGGATGTTTTCCTACATTTTAAAATGAGGCTCAGACATCCTGGTTGGTATCTCATTGGGATTAGTCTCTCTGTTGTGTAAAAAATGGGTGTAGCTGAAATTTCTCATTTGAAAGCTTTATGATGATTACTGTGATAGCCAAAAATGGCAAACTCCATAGGAAATACCACCTGTTAGTTGCTTTCCTAAGCTTTCATACACAACCAAGTAGGAATGTAACTGTTTACTTGTCCTTCTTTCAGGACAAAACCCTCCAAAACAAACCACAAAAAACATCCCTTTATCTCCCTTTTTCAACTTGAAATTGTTGTTCTAGGACACGTAACATTTCTGACCAACTCCTTTCCTAGTGCTGGTGCACTCAATCAGCTCATCACAGACCAGAGTGCCAGGAGGACCAAATGTCAGGAGGGTTCACACCCTGATTTCTTTCATGGTCTGAAACTAATATTCTGGAAGCAACAGCTTCTTCGGCCCCCACCACCTTACATCTAGCTTCGTGTTGTTGCCCTACCTAGCTTCCTCCTTGGAGCACAGTGGACAAAACCCTGCGAGAGGCAGAGAAGAAGTACATGTCGATGTGGATATGGATATAAGCAGGAACTGTATGAGATGCTGCATTCCCAGAGCATCGGTAGGCTGAGTTTGTATTTGTGGCATTTATTAATGCGGAACAAAGGAAAACATTGCAAGAGTTCAGAAACTGAATGTCATCACTGTGCTAGTCTCTCTTTGTGATTCTGATAAATTCTCAGAAGTGGTCTGAGAAAATAAGTTTCAGTTTGAATTTTGTATAGCCGGGAACAAACCACCACCTCTGTCACAGAGACGCGATGAGGGTGCGTACGTGAAAGGTTGTAAGAGTATGAACAGCTACATAGGCGTGACAGAGTGTTAGTAGTGTGCACTCTGGATTTACTGCCTGCCTCTATTATAGCCAGCCAAAGCGAGCTCTCAAGGATTAGGTTCCCAAAGAAGAGGTCTTTTGGTTTCATAGCACTGTGAAGAGTTGCAATGGACAAATTAAAAATTCTCCCTGAAGAGAAGCATTTGCAAAAAATTCACCAAAGGCATGAACGTACTCAACAAACAGAAAGGGCTTGAGCAAACTAGAGTCAATTTTCATCCTGTCTGCTCTATGAAACAGGTTTTGTAAGAAAAAAGGTAAAATGCAAGTGAAAGAATGACACAATGCAAGCACAGAAGGGCAGAAAATTTTAGATTGATGAACAACTGTACATTCTTTGCCTTTACAACTTGTACACATAAATCTGATGATGACTCTTGCGAAGTCCTTCCAAAGAATTCAACCTACAGTAACAGAAGCATAATAATATCCATGTCCCTCCCAAACAGATCACAGAAGAATGAGGTTAGCTCAAGGAGCAGAAAAAATAATAATTATATATATAAATATATACACATAAAGCTATTTGGCACTCGTATTGTTTACATCTGCCCAGATAGATTCTGTTTCCTGTAAGACCAGACCCCATTAGCACCTTGCATTTTTATACTATCTGTACAATTATCTCAGGTACCAGCATCCGAGAAATAAAGACTCGAGGATTATGATGGCTTTTGAATTTTAAGCTAAGCCATCAAATGCTGCCACCTTTGTAGTATCTGTTAATGATGGCTATGGAAACAAATGTTTTATTTCCATTGTAATTTGTATTAGTAAGGCGAGTGATTAGTGGGGTACACACTTGGCACACTGCTCAGATGATTGTGGCAGGACTTAGTTCTCAGCTCCACTTTTTTTTGGCTTTTACTAGGTATGAGAAACTGTATTGCTCTGTACTCAGCTCAGTAGAGTGCAATTTCTTTTGCAAACATCTTGTTCAGGAACATAATGAAATCTTTGATTCTGTGACAATTAACATTGCAGAAATAAAAGCACTTGCCCATTATTTTCATGCTATCCAAATGCTTTAGGAATCCTCTATTAGTTATCATTTGCTAAAGGAGGGGGGGGTGTTGGGGTTTGGAGGGGTTTTTTTGCTTTGTTTTGCTTTTGTCCTTCTATGCCTCAAAGCCTGTAAGGGCTCCTTTGCTGTTATCCCTTGCTGCTGTCTTTGAACCAGACCTGTGCTTGAAGACCTGTGGGAAGCCACAGGAAAAAAGTCAATACTAAGTAGTTTTGTTCTACGTTTCATGATATTACTCTTGCTAAAAATATCTTATGCCTGAAAAAATTCAATAAACACCATTTTTATCATCATGGCTTTGATTGTCATGCTCCAAAAAAATCTGCAAAGCAATTGGCTCCAATTTATGCCAGAGACCAGAGTTGAGTAGGTCCCACCCTCATCATCTCATGCGACAAGAAAGCTGAATGCCACGGTGAATTAAAACCCCCCTTTTCTTTTCCGGCAGCTTAAAATGAGCCCATTAGGTGTATATTTAACAAGGACAGAGAACAAAACAAGCATGCACCAAGGATTTCACTCTTCTTCCAGCATTCATTGCACTGTGATGGCTATTGTTTACCAGTCCGTAAGGAGCCGATTCACCTCCAGGATAGGTCGATTCAACAGGATTTTTGCCATTAGCTTCAATGAGAATCGGGTTCCTCAGCATCTCAAGTTTTTGTTCTCTTTATATTCCTTAATTCCCTTTCTCCAGCCTGCCTTCCTGCTTTATGGCTTCCATAGAGACTGGATTCCAGTTTCGCCAATTCCTTTTCCTCTTTCTGAATAGGGTGGAATTTTTTCCCATCCTCTATATGGACACAAAAGTAAAGGGATCCTCATTTCCTTGGTGTCATCTCAAATCTTCGATTGTTTCTGTGATCCACAATTCAGTGGTTCGACAAAAAGAAAGGACTGGCTTAAGAAACAGTGTTCTCAATCTTCAAATGTTTCACTGTGATAGAAGGCACAATAGTGCACTGGCTTTTGTGAAGAGCATATTTATAGGCAACAGAGAAATCAACATATACAATGAAAAAAAAGTAAAGAAAATCAAACCCGAGTAAACAGTTCACACTGAGATCCACAGTTGGTGTCAATTTTAAAGATTCACCTTGTGAGTTGAATTCTGAAATTTTCAGTTAGCTCAATACAAACTGAAGATGCTGAAGGACATGTCCAGTGAGGATGACGTCCCTGGCAACACTGGGAGTTACTCACGCGTGGGTAAACCTCACACATCCATAAACACATTCGCCTTTCAGCTGAGCGTATGGAACAGACTCTCAGTTCCCAACCTTAATCCCAGCAAATACAAAACTGTCAATCTGTATTTGTGTACACACTAAACATATTATAATGCTTCTCTTATACATAAGCAGGGGGACTTGCATTTGCAAAGAATTTTCATCTGTAACATAAGTGAAAAACAATGCATAAAAAACATTTTCTCCCCTTGTAAGTAGATAATTAATTTGAAAGCTTCACTTAAGGAATACAGTGTTTTTAATTTTTAATAGATAAGTCTGCTGCTGACAGGAAAACAATCTTTTAGGACCTGTGAATACAAAGGTTGGAGATTAGCTTTTGAAAAAGCATATTGCAGAACAGATGCCTAAGATATACTAGGCAGATCTTAACATTTTTCCCATGGAAGTTCTTTCTTCCTTAAGTTTATTCAAGGAAGGTAATAGATTATGGAAACCTAAAGTAGCAAATGTTAAAAGCAACACATTATGTTATTTTTGCAGGCTAACTAAAGCAATAAATTAACTAGGTTGGCATTTTAACAAATAGCTGGTTCTGGAACAGAAGAAGTAATGTGGTAGATAGTTCAAATATATTTGCAGAAGTTGAAGCAAACTGCATTGCTTAGTTTTCACGATCAGTTACAGCTAACCTACTTCTGTAAAATATTTGCAAGTACGGATCTTGGGTGTATTTGCATTACCCTAAAATAAACCCACTTTGTCATTTATGCTTCACAATAAATACTCTTTGGAAAATAAACTGATATATAATGCTACAACATGTGCAAGGCATTTTCTAAAATTTTATAATTCGGATTTTTTTAGACATCTTTCACAATATCCCCAAAAATACTGTTTTACTTTGAGTAAAGTCAAATTGAACAGCAACTCACACATGATTTCACAGAACATACTACAAGAAAAATCAAACTTCTACATCCATTATATTAATTCAGCACACAAATGGTACAGATTTTCTAGTACAATACTTATTTTCTTCAGGTATATAGTGTAATCAAAACCTCTGAACACTGCTTTCTTCTGTTGTGTTGGCTTTCCAATCACTGAATAATTCTTTAGGTAAAGTAGTAATGCATAAATGACCTAGTTTTACTGTATCTGAATGCCAAAGACCAAGTCAAGTGTGTACCAATACTAATTAACAGGAGTTTTAATTTTAAGACCAAGCTGTTCTAAATTTTATCTTCATTTTGGTAAGACCACAATGAGCTGAGGACCCGGTGTGGGTCCAAGAACTCTGCGACAACCCTGCAATGCACTGTCTCAAGATACTGCTGATCACAACGGAATGTAATCATAACACAATCCAAATAACTTCTTAGGGAACATCATCAATCATCAAATACATTTATAGTAACTCTTAATAAAAAACCTCATTGGGCCAGATTTCCCACTTACCGCTGTTTGAGGTCAGATCTTCCGCTGGAGCCTGACTTCTGGTGTAGCTACGCAGATGGACATGGACAGCAGCAGGGGATCCGGTGCGTAGTTTCCACTACATCACCATGCCAGTAGCAAGTACCTGTTATTTCAGGCAGTCAGCACCAGTGTTTCTGGACCGATACACCTTACAGAGGTCTACACACTACAGCTGCAATTAGATCCTGGTTTTGTGATGCACCACTACACCTCTGGCAGCGGCTTGAGCTTTTGTGCCAAATGGCTGACACACTCGGGGACCCTGCCTCGAGCTCCACCTCGTTTCCCACACCCTGCCATGGCAATGGCTTGGTCCCAAACCACGAGGCCGTTCCCAGTGCCAGGAAAGACAATCACCTGCTGAAGCAGCCCGTGCCCATCAAATCAACCTCTCCTGTCTCCTCCAAAGGAAAGGTGCAGGCCAGATGGATGTCTCCTCTGGCACAGCCTGGTCTGCCGGCTCCTGACCGGATTATGTTGGTGGCTCTAACACATGCCGGTTGGAACTCGGGCATGAGGGCTGAAGACACCCAAAAAAATTCCCCCTAAGCAACATAGAAAGGTAACATATTTGACTTACTTTGTGATCTTAATATCTGCTTGAAAGCTACAACTATGAAAAAAAAAATAAAAATACTTGAGGCTTACACCTGATTAGGTTGTCAAGGCTCTAGCAGTCTTCTCTGGCAATATACTTGGTGCCGTAGTACACTGCAGCACCTCAGGATCTGGCTCCAGACTGGTTAAAGCTCTTGGGAAAGGAGAAGTATGGCAGTCAAAAAAGACAAGGAGCAAAAAAGTTTTGTTGAATAAAAGTGTTGTTTTGTAGCAGAACGTGCTGGCTATCTTTCTTCTCTCTTTTTTTTTTTTTTTTAACTGGGATGATGGGTATAGGGTAAGGACGGGCAAGAACAGGGTGATCAGTGAGAGTACAGGGTTACAAAAATGTGAGAGCAGAAAAACGACCATCACCTACTTGACTGTGATCCACAGCAGGACTCTGCTGACCACAGAAAGGCTCACGTGCAGAACAGCAGGCACGTAAGACAACTTGTATTTGTGCAAGCCCCAACAAACATATGACTCATAATATTCATTCCCTTCACATATTTGGATCTTATTTCCTTTGCAACAAATGTACCTCACCCCTGAGGTGAATGCTTTTGTTGGTACAGATTTTCTTCATCAGCTCTCTCTGGAAATTGGCAGGCAAAGAGACATTTTCGTTATCACAGTTCATGAAGCACCCAGAAATCAGATCTTTAAGGCAATCAATTGTAATTATGTAAAATCTTAGGCTGCATCCAGCTCTCCCAGTTTGATCAAGCTACTGCAACTGCATGATTTCGGTGAGATGGATTCTGACTCTTCTCAACTGAAGTAAGATCAGAGTTGCCCCTAAAATTACATTTCAGGGAACACAAGAAACTACGCAAGAAAGATAATGTATTTGAGAACATTTTTAATAAATAATGTGACAAAAATTACTTTTCTGATTATTGGATCCTCAGTATGCAAAATTATGGCTAAAATATGAGGTTTCTTACATGAACATAATGAAAACATTAATCACATGGATTGTTCCTTTAGTACTGCACACCCTTTCTATGGAACCTTTCTTCAAAAATCAGCTAAATGAAAAATTTCAGTCCTCGGTAAACACCAAAACACTTTTTTTTTTTTTTTTTTTTTTTTTTTTTTCATTGGGGCTAGTCCTGATAGCTGTCAATAAACAAACACACATTTTCCCATTAGCACCAATGACAAAGAAATTTTATAATTACAAAAAAGATCTTAAAATCTACAGATAGAGGACATCATTTGGCAAATTCAATGCAACTAATGCCTCTATTTCAGCTTTAATGATAATCCAATGTTGAGAGAGGCCACAGCAAAATTGATAATTTTCTGTAAGTCCAGGAAAAGTGAGAAGTGTTTTGATTATGGCCCACATTTACGTTTGTTACTTTACCATCTGTCATCATTCAACTATTCCAAATACAAACATAGAGCATTAACAAAAAGATGAAAAATATCCCAAACAAATGCTTAACATTTTCAATAAGACAAAAAAAAAAGGTTAATAGTTACAATGGTTTACAAACAAAGTTTAGTGATTGTGCTTTTAAAACCAAAAAAAAAAAAAGATAAGCAGTGCATTACAAAAAAATTAATCGCCAAGATCAAACAAAACTTCTTTAAGTGGCACTTCTTCTTTAAGGTGAATTGACACAAGTAGAGGTCTGAGATTTGGGCCAGTAACAGTTAATGATATTACCCAATCATTATTAAAAATGTCCATTGATTTTCTTGCTTATTTTCATAAGCATTGTTGAAGCTGAAAATTAGAAAAAGTTTCAGGTAAACTTGCTCATGCCATCATTAGGCAAACAGCAATCACACTGGCTTACCTCCTGCCTATCCCAAAGGACATTTTTAATAAGAATGTACTTAATGATGAAAATGGAAAGACAAATCAAAGTACCACGGGGGATTTAAAATGAGTACATATTTACAATATGAGCCACCTCATCCCAAATTAATTTTACTTGCATTTGTAAAACTGTATCATCTGCAAAAGGTTAGCAAGAGACTGGCAGAAAACAAGACATGCAGTCCGTACTGAAATTGCAAGATACCATTTGCACTAACCGCAGACTACAGTGAAACCCCTAGAATAAAAGAATGTTCTTCGTGATGTTCACTTCGGGGATCTTTTTAATCAATGCCGTATTACTTGCAAGGTTATCGACTGGCTCACTGGTGTACTGGCAGTGTACTGAGCACCGCCTCACTGGGGAGAGACCTCGGGATCCCAGGCTCCGGAATCCCCTTCTGCTCTAATCCTGAAGCAGCAGCTGGCCCAAGTATCAGGAAGAGCAGCTTACCTGCCTTCTGGGACAGCGAAGCTGATGCACTTAGCGTTACGGAATAGGCAAGGGCCGTTCCTAATAAGGAGGGTTTACAAAGAAAGAGTAAAATGAAAACTAGCATTCTGATGGCATGAAGAAAAATGAAAAATTGTACACTCTGATTGCACTGAACATTATTTCTGGCGTCAAACATCATCAGACTTGAGGCATCTTAAGTGATTTTTTTTTTTTTCTGATTAGATTTTAAAAGCCTGTTACAGTACATGTCGTTGTCTTCAGCTTTCTGTTTCCTGTATTAAAAAAAAGATACATAAAGGACTATATGTTAGATTTTATTATTTAAAGTGTGTTTCACATACTTCTTAGAGATTTGTTATCTTTAAATAACAATTACTACTCTTCATTATGTGCACCAATGTGACTGCATGTTGGACACCCTTTCTACAACCAGGATTTAAGTTGAATTAACACCATTAGGCAGAAAAAAAAAGAAGAAAAAAAGTTCATGCCTTAATATCTAATAAAATCTAGAACAATAAACTTTCAAAAAACGCGAAAGTCAATGTCAAGGTGTTCTTTGATGCTCTGATGCTTTATTTCCACTTTTGCAAGAATGTGGATAATGTAAAGTGCACATTTAAAAATTGTATTTCTGCAAGTTCTATTCCATAGGTTTTAGTGTGGTGACAGTTACACCATGCTATGTGTTACTTGTTTTTTGTGTTTTTGACACATTCTTAAAAGTTTCTTTTTATTGCACATACCATTAATAGATAGATAAATGTACTAATATTTCTGAAGAGAAATATTTCTGATTCAAAAGTGTTTTTTCTTAGCACCTGTCTAAGCACAGAAAATAGCCTTATTCTAGTCAGCTTCAGTAGTACAACTGCAGTTACCTCCATCTCTTCTTCCTCTTCTCCTTGTTCATACGCTCCCAGTACTTGCATTTCTGCAACGTTCCTTCGGGCTATATTTGCTTGATCTGCCCTCTGTCTACCTCCTGACCCTCTTGATGACATAGAGCTGGAGGAGCTGGGATCTCTAGGATTATTTGATGTTGGAAACGTTGGTCTAGAATACGGCAGGATGTCCTCTGTATAATTAAATATATACATGGTTACGTTTACAAACCCAGAGATACTATGATCCTAAAATTTCTGCATGCACTTGATTTATTTTACTTTTTATGCTCCTCAGGAGGTTTAAAGTGATGCCTGACAGGAAAATGAAATACACTGTTTCCATAATAGCATTATAGAAGCTTTCTCAAGGAAATTTATAGTATTCACTGTAACATTCACCACAGAAAAACTAATTCATGATTACTGTCCACTTCATTTGGATTTATGATCACTGCTCTATGTTCTAGAGGAAAATGAAGAAAAACAAAACACTCTTGCAGTATATTTTCGATACGACTGAGTAGGGGGAAATGACAATACATGCACGATACTCGCGAGGAGCTCACTGCAGCTAAGTATTAGGCCCTGTATTTCTCAAACTGAGACTGAAAGAAAGCTAGTGGGCATGTTTTAAAATTTCAGCACCATCCTTTTAAGGTAAATTTCCAGTAACTTTTCGCCATAGTAATCCAGTGCAATCAGTACCAATCTCTTACTAATGTGCCCATTGGACCAACTTACTGCCCAGTCACCCCTGATATTGACCCTGGATACCTGCAGGAAGAAAGGACCAGGCATTTGTATGAATCTGTGGTGAAAGCCTTAGAGAACACGTGGCAAATTCTATTAATCAATTTTCATTAATTAGGAATCTTACCAACTTCCATAAACAAGGGATGTCAGTTAGAATTTATACCTAATGCATTACTACTATGGCTTTCTTAATTTTTAAATAGGACCAGGTTTACAAATAGATAAAAATGGGCCAAGTGCCAATTCTGTTGTAGAAAAGTTAAATATGTGACTCACAGATCTACTATTTGACTTCATTCAGTTCCCTTGTAAATTGAATTATAATTAGATAGGCTAGACATAACTAGACAGATTAGACATACCTAGACTATGAATGTATGTTAGGGGCAAGGACACTGACCTCTGTTTGGGCTTCCTCTGCGTTAGCTTTAATACGTGATGGGTGCATATGGAAAGCAAGATAGAAAATCTACGTTTTTCATAAGCTTTTGTTTCCATTTTACCCTAACGAGAACCTGCAACGTGACCTCTGTTAGCACCTCTAATTACAATAAAAGGTGACAATTCAGCAGACCTAAGCTCACACACAACATTGCTGAGAGACCTGGAAAGAGCTGCCTCTTCCCTGTGATCAACATAAAAAACTTCACTGAACCCAGAGCATGCAAAATAACCTTGAAGAAGATGAGTTTTTGCTGGTGTGCCTTCTCGTTTTGGTGCTTTATTTCCTCGCAGTTTCCCATCGTTTTGCTGCTCCTGTGATTCTCGCCGCTCTCCCGAATTTGTCCGCACATCTGAATGCTGTCGCCCATCCACCCCGTCCCTCCCTTTGTAGCTCGCTCCTTTCCTTTCTGCAGATCTGTCTGTCCTCGCTTCTATAGAAGCAAGTTTTGGCAACATGACCGGCCGCACCTCCAGCTGCGATTTGGACTGAGCAGTTGGTGATTTTATAGCTGGAGGTGGCACAGGAGGGGGTGGCAAGTCTGCAAAGTTGAAAAAGAATAATAATTACAATGACATCATACACTAATGACATTGAGAAATAATATTTAACTTCCACTGAAGAAACAGATGGCCTATTTACTTTCAGCCCTCCCTCTGCCCTTCTCTCTCCACCCCAAAAAGTATTATGTTATTGGTGCAACTGCTGATGGGTATTTTTCCAAAGCTTAAGCTTTAAAAATGCAAAGAGCTCTCACTGCCTTTTCAAATGATAACATTTTCTTAAAAATCATTACAAAAAGCTGTAATAAACTTTAGGCACTTGGATATGAATATATCAGTTATGGGTATCAACACAGAGTTGCTGATATTTATCATTTTTGCTAACTCCATTCAACAAAATAGCAGCTTGTGCTACAGTTACTCAAGGTCTTCAGGGTGCTGAGCATAAAAACACGTTGGCAGGGGTGTAGGAATGTATGCCAGATGCACTGCTGATATATGTAAGGATAAACTATATTAATGATTGTATTCTTGTTTCAAAATCATAGGTTAATCTAACATACATATCCCTGATGTCTGTGGTATCTCATGAGATATAAAAAAATCTACACTTAATCAACAACGTAACAAGCTCTCAGGAAGAACAAAAAAGAAAAAAAAGACACACAAGAATTTTGAATTAGTCTCCTAAAGTTAGCACAGCTTAAGGGGTTCTAAAATTCTGTATATTTTTAAATAGCATTTGTAAGGCACACATATGATTTACTTATTTAAATTTTTTTATTCCTGCATTAAGACTTAAAACTAGAATGTGTAAACTATTCATCAGGATACAATAGTGCTCTGTGGAATATAAAATGTTAAGAAAAAAATGTAAAAGTCAAACAAGGAAGCAACAATACAAAAGCAGTTCACAACAAAGCTGTAGGAAGAGACCACAGGCATGTAAGAGAAGAACAGGTTAAAAAAAGTGAGATGTGAAAGATGTTTCTGAGGTTAATATTCTCAAGTGAGATTGCTTAAAAAAAATAACAGCTCTATTAAAAAAAAATGTAACTTCAGCATTTTATAATGGTGTGCATTCATTCTTTCTTCTTCCAGAAAAATCTTGGAGCAGCTGTGTTTTTCAAACACCATCACTATATATACAGTTAATTCTTAGTCTATTCAAGAGAACATTTCAACTGAAAACTAACTAAATTGGGCCAAGGATAAAGGTAGCACTTCTGAATAAGAAAAAAATAGGCATCTAACGTATATGTATAAATTCAAATATGGCAGATGCCAGATATTTTTGAGAGGTTTTCCCATGACACAACGCACGAATGACTTGATCTAGCCCTATGGAAAGGTGTAGCAATGCAGAATTCAGTGCTCTGTGCAGGCTTACTGGGCACCATCCTCCATGTTAAACTGGTGACATAACTTGGAACCGCCCTTGACCTGTTTTAAATAAGACTGGTAATTTTATCAGTTGTCTAGACTGGGACGATGAAGAAAGATGTCATAAAGTTCATTTCCTAAGGTTGGACATACTTCAGGTAAATGAGATCTGTAACATCATCCTCGCTACATTAACTCCACTTTATTGGTAAAAAAACACCAAAGGAAAAGAAAGAAAAAAATCCCACAAAAAAGCAACCAAGCAGCCAAGAAAATTTCTCCTTGTTCTAATTTATGGCTTGAACGAGGGACCAAATCCATTTAACAAGAAACAGAGAAACTTCTTTCCTTCTGTTCCTCTTAGCTAAGAACAAGTTGGACTACTGGCCTTATTTTCCTTGCAAATTGTGTAGTTCATTTTTCAAACTCTGGCAGTTTGGGGAACCTCAGTTTTAGAGAATAGCTAAAGGTAAACAATTGAATATCGACACTTAATTTAAGCATCTATTTAATGTTCACCATTTGCAGATGTCTTTTAAGAAAAAGTACTGTCATTTCCAAAACTTGAGAAGGCATAATGTAAATTAGCTGGAAGTCTGGATATACTAGACTGGCTGATTCCAAATAATTTTATTTATGGAGTGGGAATATTAGACTATGAGGTAAGAACAAAGACAGATCTATGGGCAATGGACTGGACTTGTGTAACTGAGGGAACTAAAACTGCAAAATGGAGAGGCAACTTCTGATTCAGTAAGATCTGAAATAAAACAGGATTTCACAGAATCAGTGATGTTGCATTCCTTTGTTATCCATAACGCTTTAAACGTGGTTTACAGTGGTAACCTCTGTCCAATACACAAACATAACAATAAAACTCTGTAATTCCACACATCAGAGCAGCATTCTGACTACCTCCTCTGTGCATCTAAACATGCCCTGTGACCTCTAGCCACCAAAGAGCACACTTTCACTGTGCTGCCCAGCCTGGTAGATGCTTACATTCAATATGTGTCTACAAGTGTGGACATTGGGATCATAGGGCTCTGTAGGCATGTCAGCTTCAGTGTCAATACCCGCTCAGAAAAAATCTTGGTCTAAAGAAGCACATAACTTCTTACAATTCAACAACTAGGTGAAAAATTGTGTGAAGACCTCAGAATAGCACGTGATACATTCCTTGAAAGCCTAATGCATCAGGCCATGTCTGCCATGACACAGACATGTCAGATCCAGCTCAAAGCTTATCAAGCACAGTAACTGTTCAAAAGCAACGCTGGAGATGGTGATGGTTCCCACCCTTTGCAGAATAGTTTTAGTGATTATAGAACTTGGTCTAGATTTAAAAAATAAGATGAACTCTTCATTAGCCTGAGGAGATTCAAACAATATATTCCTTTCTCTGGAAAACATCGTTCTCACATGTCTTCTCTCAGAAAAGGACACACCGAATCAGAAGTGGATGAAGATACTCAAACTCAGAAGTGTAGGCTTCTGGAACCATAGCTGTTCATGCAATACCTTGTGTTTCACATTCCCCACTCACTGTCTCTGTTAGGTTATCAGAGCGCTGAATAGCCCTTCCGTTGAGCCTGCCGATGTAAAGGGAGCATAGGTACTTAATACCAAGCTTCTTCAGCCACCTTTGGAGCCAGTCTCCAACAGTTGTGGCACAGCTATGCGCTGGCTCAATACCAAAGGGAAGGAACAGCATCTTTCCTGTAGCCTATAAAATGCAACTTGGAACAAACTACTTTATTCAAGAATCCTAGCCAGCTACACAGGACAATGAACAAAGTGGTGTTAAGTCTTGACTATTGAAAGGAAAGATGCATTGATAGAAAAAGTTTCATAAAACGACAGTAGCTCTATGGTACAGTACTAACTAAAGGAAAGTGATATTCTCTTTCAAGAACATTTTTGCAACCTGCAGAGAAACTATAAAAATCTTCATTACAACACAGTACTCCTCGCTGAGAAGAATCCTTTACAGAGGAAAAAAACCCCAACTTTTCAGAGGTCAACACTATTACACCCCTGTGGTATTTATTTTAATAGCTCAGATCAGAGAAAATCCAGATTCAATCTGCCTCCTCGAGTACAAACTGGCACACTTCTTATTAAAAGGAAAATGGAAGCTTCCATTGTAAAGAATAAAAAATAAATCACAAAGCAACATCAGACCAATATAAAGAACTCAGAAGTATTTGTTAAAGGTCAGCTGTGCTCACATGTTTCATTCATGTCAGTGTATTACTGTTGTACTACTTCCCACATAACTAAAACCATCAATGGATGCCATTTCATAGCACGGTCTACAGGGGAAATCTTCCATGTATGTCTTTTGAAAGGAGCGATGATAATTTTCTAAATGAGAACATATACAGAAATCATGGGATAAGCAAAACACCAGTGAGGAAAAATAATATACTAAGTTAGTTTGGCACTGAAGTGGAGAAACCACAAGTAAGCACAAAAAGATGAATCATAAGTAGTGACAAACGAGGGAAGTAGGCATCACAAGGCAAGTCTCTCTTTTAAACTCTATCAGGCTACAGATTTCTGCAGTCATACCCTGAAGAAAACAGCAGAGCTAAAGTTTTGATGTAATATTGGAAAAGACAGAGAGTGATTATTTTTTCTGTTGTGTATTTATGCAGGCATGCAAAACTCAAGATTGTTCCTTAGTAAAGCTTTAAGATCATTTAAGATTCCTAGACACATAATAAGCTCAGATACTATTATTCATGTACTGAAGTTACTTTCATGCTTTATCTTTCAAGAAACATGGCTCAAAGTGTACATAATTGGATGAATAAATAGATACAGCAAAACTCAATATGATGTATAAAAGCAGTGGGTTGTTGGGTTGTAGAGGGTTTTTTGCCTGTATGCACATTTACATAATGCTTTTATCAAAACAATTTTCACTCCACAAAAAATCCTTCAGTAATAAAATCAACATTTATAAAATACCTCAACAATGGAATCAGAAGTAAGGACTGCAATGAGAGCAGGTATCTGAAAATTACTATCATTTGATAACAAGCTGGTTTTTAGCAGAGGTAAGAAATGCTTTCCTACTTATTTTTTACCTTTCTGAAAGCTGTTCAAAATAGGTTTCTTTGTACTGTACAGGCAGAGGGAGACAGAAGTACAGCTGATGCCGGCATGCATAATGGCTTATCATTCCAACATGAAAATTCAGGGAAATATTTGGCAGATACTCAATTGCCTTTTGTAAGAAATTCAGGTGCCCTAACGTCAGGACATTGATAACACAGCTAAATACTCAGTCACAGCCTCAACCAGTTAGTTGTGAAAATGTTAATATTTTTTCCTTTGTCACTCAGAGAGCTAGAAAAGAATCAGGATTTAAAATCTTGTGTGAACTGTCAGTGGCACAATTTCTATTGAAAGACCTACTGAATCAAAGCAAAGTACTTTTATCCTTTTATCTAAATGCTTACAATTCCAAAGGCTTGTAACTACTAATAAACAAACTCAAGACAGTTCAGAAGATACTTTCATGGAAAAAAATATTCTTTTAAAATTTGATTTCTTGAATTAAATATGTAAGTAGGTCAGTCAAGGTTGAAAAGGAGGATACATCTGTTAGTTGGTTCTGTAATGCACTCTTAGTAGTTAACTCTCTAAAAGGCTAGATGAAGAGCAATTAAAAATTCATACATTTTAATCCTTACCACCTACTGAGCAAAGATTTTTAGCAACAAATATGGAGACCATTTCACCGCCTGGATGACTGTCAAGGAACAAAACAACTGAGCTGAAATCCCATTCGACATAAAGTAGAAACTGATTTGAACTAACGCTAGCAGAAAATACAAAATCGTGGCTACTTATACAATGCAGGGCAGATCAGAGAGCAGTCTATTTAAAAAAAAGGGTAGTAGTAGACCTTTTACTGCTACATAAGTAACAAGCACACTTTCAGAAATACCAATCTCTTTCACAAATCTTGCTGTAAATAAAAAAAATAGGGATTTTTTTTTAAGACTTACATGTATTGCTGCTGATAATACTCTTGGTGTTTTCAACCATTCATGCAAAAACTTAATTTATTTATATATCCTTTCTGTCAACCAATCATGTAAGTTCTTCATGACACTGGTATTTCATGAAACTGCTAGCAAATACTAATTAAGGTAATTTGGGAACAGTAGAAAATTCTTTACATGTGAAAGTAAATTCCATTTTAAAGGCTGAGAAAGTAATGAAACAAGGTATCTCTCTTTGTAGTATTTACACAATGCTTCTAGTCATCAATAAATGCTTACATTCAGAATATCTGCTTTGCTTTATTATAAACGCACATATGTTCACCCATTATGAGGAAAAAAAAATTGTATCAGGCACTCCTTTATAAAAAAGATAAGTAACAGTGTGACATCAAGCCAACAGCCAACAGAAAAACCTAAGTATATCTGGGAAAGGTCAATTGTGATTAAATGTTTCACTTATGTCTCCATATCGCTTTTCTCACTTAAGGAAAACAATTAGTAGATGTTATTTTTATAGATAATTCTAAAGGGACAATATACTAGATGTGGCTATTAAAATGAATGGTTAGAATCTTCAGTAAGGTTCCAAATATGCTTATGTAAATGGATTGAGGGGGAAAAAAATAATTAAAAAAAAAATCAAAACCAAACAAGCCCTTCAACCTTTGAACTGGGTTTTATTAGTTCTGCAGAAATTAAAGCCATAATTTGCTGTTCCCTGACTGACCACACTGTATTGCACACAGAACAGGTTAGCGGAAATTCTTACCTAATTAGAAAATATGCTGAAGTAAGCAGGTGCTATGTAACACAAAACAAATATTGATCATGATTGTCAAATCTATTGCAATATCTAACCACAATGCTCTATGATTTAACTTCGTAGAATTGCTTTCACAAAAACCGGTCATCAAATACAGGCCCACCTTTTATTTATTCCTGTGTTAGAGGAAAATGGCCACATAAAACTCCTGTTCAGATTTTTATGTCTGATGTTCTAGCCGTTGTGTTTGTATCGAGGTTTGATGCTCAGCCAATTATTCAGTGAAGAGCATTCTCTTCAAGCGAATAAAAGCTGATAAAATGTCCATAAAATCTCACAAAATGCCATTGCAAGGGTCTCACAGAGGTAACATTTCTGGTACAGTTTCGGGATTTACACCTTGTGTTGTCCTTTCACAGAAGCAAACATGCACAAAACCACTGTAATAACCTCTTGAAATCAGATAATATTCCAACAGCTCAGTTTCGCTGACAGAAGGGGCCTGGGCATAAGCCAAGAGGCCCAGGTGCACTGTGTCATGCCAGTATTTAATGCAGCCTAATATCAGATAGATGCTAGTGAGAGAAAATACTCAGAATAAAGTACAGATAATAGCACGGACAACCACTCATTGCTAAATTACTTCTGCTCATCGTGCTGTGAGCTTTGTATTAAATTTTTTCGTCAAGGGGCAAGAATCATAGGGAGAAGTGGCTCAAAACTCTCTTCTTGTAACCCCGGATAAGGATCTACAATATTAGGCTTTCATATGATAATGGCAAACGAAGCCCCTCTTTGAAAAATTTCAGACTGGTAATGAAAGCCCTAATCAGATTGTTGTTGCGGAGAACCAGGAGGTGGGGAACGATGCCTTTCTTTCCCCTCCCTTCTGTTAGCAAATTTAGCAAACTTGACAAGATGGGTTAAGTCTTGGAGAATTTATCTTACATGAATTTCCAACAAAGCCCGTGGGTTGTTTTATAAAACTGGAAGGTAGTGCTTTAATAAAAGCTGCACCACCTGAGGCATTTTCATTAAAGGCTCTCTCTAGACAACATCACAATGTTTGCATTATCCTCCTACACTCCCAAGAGAATACAAGCACTACCTTTTCAGCAAGAGTTGATATTGTGTGTGAAGGCACGACAGAAGATGATTAGATTTTGCTTTTACTCACAAAGTAACTGCTTGCAACAATGCTGTGGTCAGGATTAAAATTCATTGATTTGTGTTGCTCACCGTTTGAATGGTAAATTGTTTTTTTCAGGAAAAGATACATTCTGAAGGTTTTAATAGTCAGTCATGTGACGAAGACTTTAATCCTAACCACACATTATTCTCAATGACTGTACTATTTATGCTATCTGGGCTCTTAAATAATGACAGTAATTAGCCGATTAGGACACTACAGAAAACAGGTGCAAGGCTCTGGAGTGGAAGCATCAATGTACAGTATTAAGGAACTCTGGCATTTAAAATGATTAATCTGTTCAGTGTGTTTAGCAACAGGAAACACAAATCACTGAATTCTGAAACATGATGTTATCTCTGTGGAAAAATTTCACACACACGCACTGAATGCATATTTAGAAAGGTTCACTGACGTTTTCACCGATTTCAGTGGACTCACCATCTGTGTAGACTTCTCTGCGCAGATGTCCTGGCTGGTGTTTTTGCTTTTTGGCAGGTCGGACCTTCTGTATTACAACAGCACTCATGTTGCTGTCGGTAGACACAGGGCTGGTGGGTCTAGGACAGTGTGATGCATGAAAATGTCTACGGCCTGGAAATTATCACAGAACAATAGCTATTATTTTCCTTATCTAAAACATTCGTTTCATACGCTCTCTTTTTTCACATCAGAACGGCCTGGCTATAAAAAACCTGAAAGTACACTGTTGGAACAAAAATAAAACTCTCATCCTTCCCAAAATCAGTTTTAGAGTGAGCCACAACTAAATCAAAGCGTTTGCTATCCTATCAGTAGACAGGCTGGCTTAGTTGCACAGAAATTATGCAACCGGTCGTTTAGTTGGGAGCTCCTGCCCCAGGAAGCTGAACACCATCGGTGGTCAAGCAGAGGCAGGCTTCTCACCATCCAGAAACAACAAAACATTTCACTTTCAAAAGGGTTTTGCCTCCCCTAGCTTGGGCAGTGCGAGGTCACCCACGCCATAAGCAGAGCAAGCCGCTAGCAGGTTTCGGGTACAGATGCCCCCTCCGCCGCTTTGAGTGAATTACCAGGAACACATCAGGGATGTATGACTGGCATTTTATCACAGCTTGTCTGCAGATAAAAAGTGTCACATTTTTAGGATGTGCAGTCAGGCATGGGTAATATCAATATATAAAAATCACTGCATAACATGAACTTGACTGTTGTAAAATTATTTACCTGTAATAGTAACGGGATGTAAAAAGACCTTTTCTAAATATGTAAATTTACACACACATAGACACAGATATTTATATGAACATATACACAAAAAATGGATAAAATCCTGGCCCCATAAGCATGAATGGGAGTTTTGCCACCTACTTCAATCGGCCAGGATTTCATCCAGAATTACTAAATTACCTCCCTCTCACTCTTTGTGATGAACAGCTGTGTTGAAATGAAACAGAGGGCTGTTAACTGGGAGAGGAGATCAGAAATGGGAGGAAAGGTGCAAATCTGTGGAGTCAGGGTGGTCACGGTTGTGACAGAGTACCTCTTCTCCAGGTTTGGCAGTTTAACAGGATCGACTGGCAAAACATTTATGGATCTGCTTGAAACCTGCATCCCATCCTGCGGTATTTTTATTTCTTTGCTGAACTGTAACAATATCCACTGGGCCTAGTTACTGATCTGGTTACTGATTACCTGTATATACCCAGCGTTACTAGCAACCAGTACGTTGTAAACCACTAAATATTTCAAAGATCATATTTCATATGTCCAGTGGTGACTCAGGAGAAAGAAAAAGAAGTAAGAAACATATGCATAAGGCCTTGCTGCATATTCATAGTCTATAATCTAAAGCGCAACTAATAACAGCTGTCAAATTATGAAACCAACACAAACGCAGTTCATATCAAAAATACAGCAGTAAGAGCTTGAACAGCATGCTCCAAAAGATAACAACCAAATATAAAATGGAAACCAAATATATTACAAATACTTTTTCTTCAAATCCAGGGGACATATGATTCCAAAGGTTTACTATTTATTTGGACATTTCAATACAGAGGGATTAAATCTCTCATGAAGAGTGAAAACACTGGGAGCCTTATACTAGGAAAAGGATACAATTCTGTAATCCCCTTTTTTTTTTTTTTCCCCTCATTCATTTGTGGGTGGAAATCCACTAGCAGGGTTGAGGTTTGGCAATAATCAATGAGACAAAAAAATTAGGATCTACTTATGAAAAATCATGTAGAGCAGCAATTTATTTGAACTGTTTCACCAAAACTCCTTTTCTGACTCTCCACTAGTGTAAATTCCCCCCCGGCCCCTTCCTGAATTTCTACATGTTGTAAGAACAAGAATAATCCAGGAAGCAGTTGTGGATAAATACAGTTCACAATGGTTTGTTTGGGTTTTTTTCTTCTCTCATCAAACGGAGGACAAACTCACCTCCTGCTGCATCCTGCATTTGACGTCTGGCTACTTTCAGGCCAGCGTATTCCGCAGCTGCTGCAACAGCCTGTGCAAAATCTGCATCGGTAAAAAACGATCCATCTGAAGAGCTAACGCTAGACCGCCCGCTTGAGATGTTATCTTCTTCGGAGGCCGAACCCCAGCCGTTGATCATGGAGCCTGTTACAGAGCTCTCCAAATCCCCAACGCTGGAGGCAGGTGTCTGCTCAAGGCCACGCAAAAGGAGCCTTCTGTTCTGCATCTTGGCAACCTCTATATCTGCCTCATCCTCCTCCTCTTCTGGTGCGTCAGTATCCATATCAGAGACCAAGGGCCCTGAGATATATCCATAGGTATGTGGTGGGGAGATAGGCCTTGGAGGGGGTGGAGGACTCACAGGCTGACGTCTGCAGAAAAATACAAGGGTAAGAAGAATTGAAGTCATGTAACAGAGTCAGAGGAAATAGCAGATTGATGAAAATATTGCTTTTATTTCCTAACAAGCTTGACTTGCCTTTTTAAATCAACAGAATTTATATCTGAAAGGTTCACGGTTGTCAGGTGGTTTTTTTTAGTTTTTATTTTTGCTGTAAATCAGAACTGACTGACAGTTATGTAGTTTGAAATCTACGACAAAGAAATCTGATGGTTTTAGTGGGGTCTTTTATCACTGATCTTAATGAAAATTGGCTTATTTTGCATAAAGTTGTTCATTTTTCCTAAAGCAACACATGTACAGCTAGGCAAAGAGGTGGTTACGGTTCATATGACTATTTAAAAAAATTGTTTGTGCACCTTTGAGAGTATGAGCAAAAGAAGCGTCTGTATATTGCTCTAGAAGCTTGAACCTATCCATGTCAAGAGATGCCTATATCCAAACCTACAGCTCCATAAACATTATCTTCCCTCCACTCACCCCAGTGATTCAGAAAGATATGAAAAGAGATATTGTTATTTCATTATTTTTTAAATTCGCCTAGGTGATAATATAATGAAAGAATTCTCTCCCTTAACGTTAGTTCTAGGTCTTAAGGATACCAAAATGCATATAGATGTATAGGTTCATTTATTTTGAGCTTAAATCATCAGTAACGGTGTCTCTAACTTAAAGAGGTAAAGTATTAGGTATCATTACATCAACATTCGGTTTAGTTAATACCTCACTCAGAAGTCCCAGGTAGTAACACTGTCAACAGCTTCTCTTCACAGGGACAGAGGTATGCTCTTTAATTGCCATTTGTCTGATAGGAAGCAATACTTTCTGCGGCAATGGCTGTACTGTTGGCTTTGTTTGCCAGGAATTTCTACTGCAGTCTGCTTTGCAGAAATTTCCAAAGTAATTTTCCTTTGTCAATTTTCCCTCCAAGTATCTCATTGACAAATGGTGTCTCTCATAAATCAAATCTTTTCTTTTGGGAGGGGAAGCGATTTTTTTTATTTTAATAAATGGGAATACTTACTAATTTTGAAAGGAAAATTTAGCAAGGAAAAACCTAATACTTTGTGGCAAGGGCAAGCTGGAACCTCCCTGAACTTCATCATCGACCCACTGCTTTCCACTTGCCGTATTAAGTATCGAATGGAACGAAGGTCAGTCAGGGATACATACCCAATAATTATTTAATAAGTCTCCTCTCCCCCCAAATCCCAGAAGCCATTGCTGCATGGGAAGCTCTACCTGCCTCTGACTAGAGACCTTGCCCAATAAAGTTTTACTGCCTTAATTTAAAGCTCTTGTGACAACCGTCCTTGTAATATATTTGCCAGTCTTCCTATTCTCTGCGTTTTGGGATCAGGAGACAGGCAACTGGTTACAAAATATGTTAGGGCTCTTGAAAATAGAGCTTGCCTGCCAACCTTTAAGGATAGGCTAATTGAGAGCAGCTGGTTCACGGGCGTACAGAATTAACAATACTTGGTTCACCTTATCTGATGGAGTGGTTCTCGCTTTGCCACTGACATCGTCTCCTATCTCAGCTCTCCCTTTAATATTGACATCGTCTGCTGTCTCGCTAAATCTTTGGTGGTTTTTCTGCTTGTCCGCTCTTCCAGAGCACAGATTCCTATTTCAGTTTGCTGTACTTCTAGCAAGCTGACCAGATGGAGAAATAGTACAGTACACCATCACCACCAGAATCATATTCTAGATGTCTGGTTCTGATCAGAAATTGAGATAATACTCAGCAGAAATACAAGTAAAGCTAATGAAAAGTATGACAAACAGCATTTTAAACACCAATTTTGCTACAAACCCACCATTTACAACCCCCCAGAAAACAACAGAGAGGCACCACTTGGAATATATTCTTAATTGGAAAGTACTGTCACACCATATTAAAAACAGACCCCTCCCCCCTTCCAGAATGGGCTACAGCTGTTGAGCACAGTACATCCAACTCCTAAACAGCAATATCATGGGTCGTATCAATGCCGTTAGATGGAAAAGGTAGTCAGCCAAGCCTTACAAATCAAGTAAATAGAATTATGTGAATCTTTTTTTTAACTGAGATGGATGTAGCACAAAGAAAAGAAACAACGTTTGAAAAAGTAAGATAAAAGAGACAAATCTAGTCACTAACAATTCTTTCAGCAAAGCTAGACTGAACTATTGTAGGAAGAACAAAATAAATATATGTTTTATTTTTTCAGTCCGCTCAATGAGTAAGCTGTGTGCCCTAGAAGCTTCAATTGGAGCATCTTTCCAGATACTTCTGCCGCTACTTTTGATGACATTTATGGTGACTGGCCATGAATCTTTGTGTTGAGCATATGTTCCACTTTCCAGGCAGTTGCTGGCTGGTTATGCACGTTTACATACATCTGCTCCAATGCCTACTCCATTGTTAGTACATATCTCCATGTTAGTACGTATCTCCCACTCTCCAGAACATGGTAGCTGAGGTTCTGGAAAGTCACTCACAATACATCACTCACTCAGCATTTCTCTTTTCCATTAGTGTGCAGCTGGTTTAACCTCTAAATAACCCAGAAAACTTAAGTGATTAAAATGAACACCTCTGTGCCCCGACATATCAGGGTCAATGGAAATTACAGGAAGATAGTATTAGCCACCCACTAATAAAAAGAGTGGTTGTATCAGGAAGATAGAGGAAGAGTAAAAGATACACAGTACAAGAAGTGTTACCATAAAAATTAAAGAAAACAAAACAAGCCAGACTAAGTAGAAATGGGGAGCAAAAGTAAAAGCAGATATAGGCCTTTTAAAAAAAAAGATTTCTAACTACTGCTCACTTAAAAAAGGGAAACATAAAAATGAACTAACTTTTCAAAACTCATTCTGGAAAATACATCCATAAATGCCCAGCAAGCTACATTCATAAAATCAAAGTTCTACAGTCTACTTGGCAAGATCAAATTAATTTCATCATAATAGGCCTGCATTTCACTAAAAATAAAAAGTATGACTAGAATATTGCAGGTAAGTTTGTATGTTTGTGGCAATAAACAATATGTGCAAACCACTGGAGGAAAAGAAATAATAAAAGAAATATACTTTGGGATGCAAAAGCTGTGCCTTCTTAACAAAAAGCAAGAGAATAAAGCATCATACATAAAAAGCCTCATTCAGAATTCACTGTTTTATGGAACAGAAGCTGTGAGAGCATATATGCAAAATAGTTTGTACTAAAAGCAACTCAGAGAATAAACAAGATTTCCCTGTAACAAATATCTTTCTTTAATAAAGTTGGTCATTCCTTTAAATAAGGGTAGGTGGAAACATTAAGAAAATTTTGCAAGCAATAATTTCCTGTATTAGGATTTATGAGAGAAGGAAAATCTATAGGTTATATAAATTATATATTTATATATATTCATACATATTGGTGACAAGTTAATTGCACAGTTACTGTGAAATAATGCATGCTATTTTATGGTAATAATGCAGTAAATCTATTGGAAACAATGGAACTGTAATTATATGGTAAGCTGTGTTAACTATACCACTTTAATATCCTGATGACTGTGAATTTAACTTGTGTCAGCATCGTACGTACCGTAAAGTGATGTACTGCATTTCTTTCCATGGTATAATAATAAAGCAACTTAATTACGTATTTCTTAGGTTACAAATAGTTCTAGCATCCTGGATTAGAAGTTAAATATTAAAGGAGTAAATATCATGGGGAAAATCTTGGCCTCACTGAATTTAACAGGAATTTTCAGCGGGGCCAGGATGACTTTTGTCACATCTCTCTCGCTACATTTGCATTGATTCACCTCCGGTCAGGTTGGTGTTGTATGTGTCCCAGATCCTCCTGACAGTCCTGTAACATGGGCTGGAGTTCTTCCTGGGGAGAGGGGGTGAGAGTGGCAGTTGACTGATGGCTATAGGAGACAGCGGCTGGAGAGGAAGCTGCTCCTCGGACAGGTGGAGTAGGACCTCGCTCATCTTCTTCTTCTTCCTCTAGCTCATCCTGCTGTAGATACATCCTTGCAGGTGGGACAGGACAAGGAATTTCTTGGTCATAGCTAAAATTAATTGTTTAAGAAAATAAGGACTTACATTTTTACTGTGTAATTAGCATATGTGATACACGTACAAACAGCCCAGAAAAAATTATTGTCATATGTGCTCTTGAAAACAGCTTAGTAAGGATGTACTGAGTGGATGTACACCACTGTCAGTAAGCAATCTCTCTACACAGCCACACTACTGCTAGTTGAGGAGCACCAGAATGGTACTGAAGGAAGGTCTCACTGCCAGCTTTCAGGGCAAATTACAGTTCAATTCACTAGTTATTAAAGTGAGAAATGGATAATGTATTCATTTTTCTTACCTTTCATCCACTGAAAGACTGTAATCTTCACTATTGCTATGGGGAGGTGGATGTGCTGGAGGTGGTGGAAGAAGATCTGCCCAGTTCATGCCAGCTTGCTTGGGAGCCTTTGGGGTCCGAGCACCTTTCTTGTGCCCTTGACTCCCTACAAATAAAAAGCAGTACACTGTTGTAATGCATTTAAGTATCTCCTCACCGGTATGCTTTCAAAAACAAAATAACCACAGTCCCTCCCAGATCCTCTTGATTCCCCTTCTCTGAGAATTTACTGTTGTGCTGAGTTGGAATAAACTGGTATTCTTTTTTATACACCGATTTGTAATTGTAGCTTCTTTGTAGCATTAGTCTACATTTTTAAGCACTTGAATTTAACCAGAAAGTTTATATAGCATGGAAAAAGCACATGGGATACAAAATTTGAATTGTTAATAAATAGCCAAAATGCAATAAAACCATAAATGAATTTTACAAGCAATGTCATTAAGAGTGAGCTTCCTACTTCTATTAATTACATTATAGATTATCATCTAAAACAAATGAGCTGTAGACGTATTTTCTAAAGTGCCTTTATACTATTTAATTGCTGGAACCTAAAATACAATATGATACAGATATGATCTATTAAAGTTCCACTGTTGCATTAAGTCACTGAATATATGTAATTTGTACTTGTCCACTGAAACGTTTTAGGCACAATGAAATTACTAGTTTTAGTCTAAATGGCAGGTGCAGTTGAAAATAATTGCTGGAAGAACTAAAATAACAGAAAGAAGAAGAAAGAAGATCGATGAAGTATGGCACAAATGTTTTCAACTACTATTATTGGGAAATTATAGCTCATAATAGAACAATGTAGCTTTAACAGTTCCAATAACTGTGAATAAGACCAATTATTCAGGTGGTCTTGAATTTTAACTTTGGGCACGGCTACGATCAGAATGGACTCTACTATTGTTCCTTGGTATATATTTTTATCCTTCTTTGTAGCTGTCATTTCTTTAATTGTAGATAAAGTCACTGTATTTTTGAGTCTGTTTTAGACTCCTTCATATTTCTCTCTTCAGCTAAGGCATGGTTTTATATTACCGCAGTTATGCCTTATACACATGATTAAATATATTGCAGTGAGATTTAGGAAGCTTGTTTTTCTCACTTCTGCCATCTCAGATTTTCCATTTTTATGGGTAGTAGTTCTGCTTATTATTGTCCCATGTTAGCTTCCAGATACAAATATGTTTTAGCTAGGTACAATTATTTTTCTGGTATCTCACTATGTCAAGCAAGACCCTAACTATCCCAAGGCGACCATCATCTGCGTTGTCTACCCTAAGCACCATGATATATACTAGGTTCAGCACAATTAATTTATTACTCTGGTCACCTCGCCTCATTCCTGCTGGAGTCCTTGGTATAGGACTATAAATTGTTAGCATTATGAATAACCATAATAGGTGTCGGCATGGAGAATACCACCTTCTCATTTTTAATTTGCATGGGTTCATACCCTTGAGATGTTTCACACTGAATTTCAGGTCTTAATGCCATTGAGCACAGGCTCAGCACCACATCCCAATGTTGTAGACCTGGGAATGGGCAAAAGGCTGGCTCCGAGAAGAGCATCCCTGAGCAGCTGGGAGAATCATGACCCGTGCTTACCTCACCCCAGCCACTGAGAATTCAGGTCACCCAAAGGCATGGCGGGCTCATCTACATGTTTATGCCTCAGTCACAATCAGTTAAGATGAAGCGTAGGTTAGGATTAAGGCAACTGGACTATCACAGGCAAAAGCAGAATAAAAGGTGAAAAGAAAAGCCCAAGCCTCGCTTAGTAAATGTAAAGTCCAGGGAGATGGTGACTGTGGCCATAACTCACCCTATAATTGGCTCAACATAAATAAACATAGGCTCAGTATCAGACTTACAGTAAAGCCTATGTGTAGTTTCCAGTGTAGCTCTGAACATTTCACACACCTCTACCAGAAATCAAAGCTGAAAGTGAACAGGTTATACCACGATGAGAAACAATAAATTTTGAATTAAACCATGTTCTGTGGTTTCAAAGCACAGAGTGCAGTTCCAGTGCCCTGGTCAGCATTCACCAGCACAAACCCCTGCCTTGTTTCAAGATTTTTACAAAGGACTTTCAGATATTTTGCACAGGAGATGTCAACGAGAAACAAAATTTAACTTTAATTATCTATCTACGTTTGAATGGCCTACAAGAATAGTTTTGACATATAGTCACTGAAATCTATAAAAACTGTAGGTATGCATGCATGCTTTTTTACTCTATGAAATGCATGGGTTTAATTTAAAAAAGGAAAAAAAAATTATTAAAGCAGTTCTGTTAGGTATCAGTCAAATGTTCTGGTATCTTGACCCTGTTCATGAATAAGGTTGTCTTGGGTCAGTAGACTCAAGAGATGGAAAAGAAGTCAGTAAAGTACCAGGAAGGTAATAAATAAATTACAATCCACTTTTTTTTGTGACAGCTGAAAAGGAGTTTCTATGAATTGCCCATCTGGACGCCATAATATTAACCAGTAGGGCATGAACATTAGGAAATCCAACTGCTATTTGATTTCATGACTTTCACAATTGTGGACAATCAATCACTTAATTGACATTTAGGTTGCACTAAGCAATCATGAGGACGCAACAGAAATCTAGGCACCTACTGGGCCAGTTTTTATGCTGTTTAACTTCCCTGTGCTGTATTACTGTCCGTGGGTTCCTCCTCCTCATCCCTTTGGTAAGCCCAGTAATTAGTGCTAACAACAGCTAGAGCATCCAAACTCCAAAAGACCTAAGGTTTGGAAAACGCTGTAGATACTCACCAGATGTACTACTGCCTCTGTCCGAGCTGTTGTAGGATCCACCTGTATTCTGGTCATATGACTGGTTGTATGGAATAGTTGGAGCAATGTTGTCATTTACCCGGAAATCTGCAAGTTTAATAGTATAGTTAATACTACCCTTCAGAAACACATCTACTTTTATATACCTGCTTTCTAACACAAAGTAAGATCTCCTGAAAATAGCAAGGAAGAAATAAATTCATTTTTTGAAAGGAAAATCATCCTATAATCATGTTTTATTTTTATCTTGTCTAAAACTGTAGGTTTAAGGAAAATCATGGGAACTTAGTAGCTCCACAGCAAAACGGAAGTAAAAAGAAATCCTATGCACAGGGTTGTTGCAATGCCTCTGCAATGATTAAGTCTTAATGGAGAGAGATACATATATAAAGACCGGTGTGAGCATTTTGTATACAAACAGACTGTCACTTTGACTGATTTTCCATGGTCTCTGCTTAATTTACGCATGCAGGGCAGCCAATGGACTGTGGTAGCTACTTTTTGTATTTCAAAGGTGACAAACCCACATAGGAGTCAGCCCTGTATTACAAGGGCTGAACGATCCGCTGGAGCAACAACGCAGCTCCACCGAAGCTGGTTTACAACAGAAGAGGTCTTTGTTTAGCGTCTGCTGGCTCCAAGAAGGTTTCTATTTACACTGGGTCATGCAGGTTCTAGCTACAGGCAGGGCCTCTTTTTGCTAATGGCTGTTACCATAACTTCCTTCTCCAGTTCCAAAGAACCTGATATACATATGTTACTTTTAAATCCAGATTTGGCAACCAGATCTGTAGAAGTTTATCAGAAGTAAAATACTCATCTGACAAAACAGTACTCTCATGCCAAAAAGGAATTCTAATTTACAGGGAACAGACAGGAGCCGAGTTAGTCTTCACACAGCAAATAAAACTGCGTCATAAACAGAGCCACTGGACATAAAGTAGTGACAATGAAGCACAGCATGTAACTCATCCAAATGGTTATTTCCCATCACAAAAGCTATAGGTATAATCATCAGCAAGATGGTTTTGACTTAGGAAATGAGAAAACCAAGATCAGAATATTGACTCATAAAATAGCAAATCAAAACAAAAATAAACAAAACTAAGAATCCAGTCCCCATCTGCTGCAGAAATGTTTGTGATAATGTAAGCATGGGAAAAAGAGCAAAATGATGAATTCCACACCAGAGTGTATTCTGTAATAGTTTCTCAGCCTACTTGCATTCCAGAGACCACGCTGAAGCCCTACATACCGCATATGTTTACACAGAGGATAAACAGTAAATCAACACTCTGAAATATGTATATATGACTGTCAGCAGACAATGCTTTAAGGGGGCCTTTCCACACTACAATATGCTAGAGAATATGCAGCTGTAATATACACAGTTTGAAAGATGCCGTATCTTCCAGGGCATAAAAACCAAACATGCTTTAATTCCAAAACAGATACGTAATACACAGTTCATGAAAGAAAACATAATTACAAAAAAAATACAGCTTTCACCCTCTAGTAAGGAGCCACAAAAATTGAATTTTCTTTTGACATGTTTATGCCAAGGGAAGGTGTCACATTTTATATTGCCCTTTGAACTCCTCTGTGAGTAGATGGGTCCGGTAGAGAAATCAACATTCCTGTAATGAAACGTATTTTTTTACTGGAAAACTTATCACTATGTGATCGCTTGATCCATGCAAAAAGTTCCAAGTTAGAATGGGTCCAGTTCCTAGGGATACTGTTTTGCAAATCAGGTTATTAAAAGAGGTTGCATGGTAGCCTGGAGGACTAGCAAGAAATCACATACCTATTTCTTCCAACTCCCACACATTATATTAAAGAAACATGCCCTTAAGGCCACAAAAGTACATTCTGATGTTTCCCGTTAACACTGAAATCAATTTATTTTTAGCTTCTGGATCCACAGACTTCAGTCAGGGTAACAAAGGAATTTAGTTTCCAAAACTGCGTGCGGTAGCATTGCCTCGCAATATGTGAATCGAAGGCTTGCTAGGAACAAGTCTAAAATGAATTGGATCACTCCGCTTGTGTCCCCAGTGTACAACACAATACAATTTTACAGAGTTTGATATGCAAAGTTTCATTCGTTTACATGAACATGTAGATTTAATTAGTCTCCATCCACGACTGGGAAGAGTGGGTTGACCTATTTAAATTTAAGGTAGACTATAATGTGACTACCATGCATCTGGCTTATGAATAAAATATCTGGCCTCTGTCCTAACCAATCCCTTAACTACTATTAAATTTAAATTAATCTCAAATCCACAGGAAATGTATTTTATTTAACTCTTTTCTAAAGATACAGCTTGTTATTTTTTGTAATAAATTCAGTATCTGAAGGTTATTGTGGTGCTAATTAACTTTCTGACACTGCTAACTGTGGATTTCTAAATCTAAAGAGGGAGAAGTCTAAAAGCACCACAGAAGCCTGTAATTGCTGAACCTGAAAGCTTTAGACTCCCAGCACCAGAAGGTCAAAACTCCTCTGATGCCTAAAGAGGAGAAACAAGCTAAAAGCTCTTCACCTTTATTTAATTTGTTTTGCTCCATAATGTTGTACTGTATGGGTGCAACCTCTTGCTTTTGCTGAACAGAGGGTTTCCAGTGTTTCTCATTCGTATCCCCGCTGCCATTGTTAACATTATTGCTGATATTTGACTGGATGAGTTGAGTGGTGGCATAAGGAGTGGGCTGCCCAGGCTGGCTGACAAATCTTCCGTCCTTTAGATTTGGACTATTGAAGGTTTTCATCTCATTGATTTTGTTGCTGAGGTCCACATCACCATATACAGTTGACTCAGGCAACATCAGGTTTGTTTGCTTGTTGTCCAGCTGATTGTTGTAATTTGCTATACAATCGGCTAACCACAGAGGAAAGAAAAAAGAAAAGGTCATTCTGTTCGCTTACACTATACTTTCAATGAAATTCCCTTTAAAAAATTTTTAGTGCGTAACTATATGGTTTGCATCCATGAAACAGAGATACTGTAATTAACTAAACATTTTACAGAATACTATTTACCTTATAGGCTACCAGAATGCTATTTACCTTATAGGCTACTGCTTCAAAAGTAGTGTTCACTGGTTTGATTCACTGCAAATTCAGACCTTCTGAATTGTATCTACAATGACTTACCTTGCTGGGCTTTTTCTACAGTGGCCAAATACATATTTATATTTTTAGACATTATTCTCAAAGCAGGATAGATAACCAACCAATAACTGTGATAAAAATAATTTGCATTGAAAAGAAACATCAACCAAAACTTAATAGTGGCAATAACTAAACATGACAGTCATCTCATGTCTTCTCAACAGCATTTAGACTTTCTTGTACTTGTGGTAAGACACAAAGATACAACAGATTTTTATAAAACAGACTGAAAAATGATTACACATAGTAGAATTAAAGAGAAATGGTACAATGTGAAAGGTAACTCAGCACCCAGTAGCAAGTCTTTATTTGATCATTGTTTACTTGTACAATCTTTTATTTTGGTTTGAAACAAAAGGACAGGAAAGCACTCTGGAATTTTTGCTAATTACTAGTTGCTTTGGCTATTGCAAAATAAACAATACTATAGTAATACCATTGTCCTGTATGCTAAATATATATCACATAGACAGCATGAATTCATATTCTGATAGTTACTGTATCATGAGATCATCACTTATTGCACAGAGCAAATTAGAATTGTACTGATGCTCTGGCCAATACTGTGTGAAGCAGCGTTGCCTGCCTTTTAGCGTTCTCTTGCTTCTGCATGACAGCAGCTCCACACATTTTTTTTTCCTCTCCATATCCAGTCTACTGGGAGGACGCTGAATGGAATAACACAGTCTGTGGGTCAGCAGTTAGAAGGCTTGGCATTCAATGATCATTAAGCAAAAATTATCATTTGTCAGCTGATTAATCCATCGATAATTACATAACAATCACCAGGAATATAGTTTTCGTCTTTAAAAAGATGTGGTATGTATGCTAATGAGTTTGATTCAAAACCTGAAGTCCATTACCTGTGGAGGTGGCAATTAATTTACTGGAGAGGGTGCCACGTAAAGCTAAGCATGGAATTCAGGATCTGACCACTGAACTAAATGAAATAATTATTAAATATAGAGTATGTTCCATTTCAAAAATATTCCCCAATGCCTACATCTCTTTTGAGAAATATTTTCTGAAAAAGAGAAATAAAATACTACTTGAGAAAGAAAACCACTGATCCACATTTTCAGTGATTAAGGAACAGTATCAGAACATGCCACATACAGCTTATCATTGCACATTTCATGCCCCTCAGCTTGTGTTTTTAAGGTTCAATATATTTTTCTTTCTTATGTGAGCTGTTATTTATTGCCTCATAGTCTTCAACTTCTTGATTTCTCCTTCTTAAATGTTTTCATTTCTGCTTTTTCTCTCACCTTCTGGAATCATGCTAGTCTCTCCTCCTTTCCAAGTCTATTGTATTATATTGGGCAATTATATATGCAGCACATTCTTCATTCCTAATATCTCATGCTTTGCTATAATATCCTTGCAGAGTCACTTGTAACATATATTTTTACCTCCTTCCATTTACAGCTACATCTGATTTGTGTGTAGGGCAATATAATTGATACAGTATATGCAGTAGGTACACTTTTCACATGGACACGTTAGAATTCCTCATACAAAGCACTTAAACAAAACTGGTTTACCTATATAACAGAAGATTTATTCTGTTAGATTTTTTTATAGCATCTACTTTTACAACAACCCGTTCTCATTCTGTAGACTTGGAAGACAATACTATACTCAGAAGAAATTAAAAATGCAGTTACTTAGCACATTCACAGCTATACAGGGGATATCCAAGTCTGCTGCTTCAGAGCGTAAGCCAAGCCCAAGCTAATATAATTAAGAGTATTTGCAAGGTACTCCAGGACAGAAGAGATCACTATGAGCACCTTGTCTGACCCTCAAGCTCATAAGCTGTACCTAAACAGAAGGAACCACTTTGCAACACAACTGAGCTTACTATAAAAGCTGAATTGAGAAAGAATCCACTGCACCTCATGACAAGATGTTATAATAGTTTACAACCCTCAAAAATGGGCACTCTCTTCCTTTTCTGAATTTGTTAAGTTTCAGTTACTAGAACTTGGTATGTCTGTACTTGCCACAATAAAGAATTGCTATATGAGAAATGTTTTTACATAGGTATTTGTGGATGTGATATCCTTGGGCAGAATAAGATACAAGTCTCTAATGCTAAAATCTCTCACCTTCCTCTGAAGCACCTGGCACTGGTCACTGTCAGACAGCATATTGCAGGAGATGAATTACCACCATCACATTATGGCTGGTTTCACATTAATTACGGGAGGTAATGCTGTTTTGCTGTTATGCAACTTCACTATAGGTAATCATACTCCCACTCTGAAATGCTGGAAAATGCTGCCAGCAAACATCAGCTAGAGACGCTGGTAGTGGAAAAGACTCATTTTCATTCCTTGCCAATAATAGTAACCAGGTTGAAACAAAAGGAAAGTAAGGTCTGCTAGAACAAAATGTGCAGATATATTTCCCCAAATGTGTTCATATGGAACTCGTGAGGTTTCCAAGAGCAAGCTCTGGGAAGTACCACTTACATTTCACAATTGCTTTTAGAGTCTGAAGTTAACTTTTTTATCCAGAAAACCAGCTATCCCAATTTTGTACAGAATGGCACCCCAAGGAACGTTTTGAACATGCCCAAGTAGACTGACTGTCTTGCAAGTACTGTAGCAATGTTTTATTTCTTGCTTCCCATCATGCCCAAAAGAGAAGGAAAATGGCACTACCTTTTGGTACAAGTGTCCATCTCCAACTAAACAACAAGGACATACAGAACAACCTAAAAATTACCTTATCTGCTCTTTTTCGGATGCTGGAATGTATCACTCCAGCGTGACTTTTGGTAACATGGACTATTGCAGGCGATTCTTGAGCCTACAACTTGCTACAACTGGCTAGGGACCAAAGGGGACCAAAAAAAGGGGATTCAAAAAGGGACCGAAAGCATAATCATGACATAGAGGAGAAACTGTATTAAGTCTAAATGTATTGGAAATAAATGAACACAAACAAACCTGTACACTCTCTCAGGTATTAGAAGTATATACTCTGCAAAGAAGATTCCTTAGCAAGGTAGAAATATATCTAACCTGGTCGACTGTACGTCGTAAGGTTGCTATCACTGTTGCCATTGCCAGAGGTGCAGCAGTTGATGGAGCAGTCATTGTGATTGTTCCCCGTGTTAGGCCAAGTATCTGCTAGCCATGGCTGAGTGGCCGGTTCACTGATGTTTAGGAGTCCTGGCCTTTAAAAACAAAGTTTGGTCATTTAAAAAAATTAACCAAAAGCATTTTCACGTTGCAATTATATTCTTCTCAAAAGGTTACATATTACAAAATAATATCACATATTTAAAGGCTTGGGCGTTGGAAAATACAGCCTGATTCAATTTTTAATGGTTTCTAGTCTCCTACAAAACCTATTCCTTGCTAAGACACTCTGAAGTGAACAAAGACAGCATCAGTTCAGTTTGCTGAACTACACATATACATTGGTGAGCAACCTTTAGCTGTCACTTGGGTTTTGGTGGGGGGCTATTTTTATTTTCTGAGAAGGCTGTATTTTTATTTTTCTGCCCCTTCTCCTTTTCTTAAAGAACGCAAGGTACAAAAGGGCAAATGGGCAAATCAAACAAACAAAAATTTCACACATGGAAGCGAAATGGATATGTGGAAATAAGAGCCGAGTTTAGATGTGAATACTCCCAAATTCTTGGTGATTTATGAAGCCAAGTTCACCTCACCTCAGATAGTACTATTGTAGTGGATCAAAGGGAACAGCAGATTACAGAAACGTCTGTTGCTCAAGAGTATTTGGATCTCATACTGAGTGTGAGATGGGTCTCTGTTAATGAGTAAGCCACTCACTCAATCTGTATGTGGGTGGAACAGCAGCAGCTCCTAAGCAAGTTTAAAGTAACTGGGAATACTCAACACTTTTAAAAATATCCAGATATCAAGGCCGCATGTTGGCTGCATTTGGAATAAAGTGTATTCCTGCCACTGGCAGAAAAAAATTGCATTCCTTGGTTTCCAAGTTGTTGAATTTTTGTAGTGAGTGTGAAATATGCTCTGATGAATGTTCTGTCGAATCCTTGTGCCTCTTCAGTTCTCACACTAACAATGCAATAGCATTTTATAAAGTCCCACATAAGTAGCATCCCCTAATGAGTTGCAATGGCTTTTCATAACTAAGGTGTTTTTAAAAATAGATTAATTTTAGCTACTCTCACTAAAAAAAAAATAAATAATAAAGTAATAGAGTCTCTTCAATCACAGGATTTAACAGGCAACTTTCCATTTGAAATAGTGCAGAAACTAGTCTCCATAATATTAGATGTGATGCTCTTCAAAACTAAAATATGCTAATCCTCTTAAACTGCAAGCTGAGAATACAAACTGCATGCAGTTAGTTGTGGGGGATATAGTCTGCCAGTGCCGCAGGCTTAAGTCATAGTCATACAATGACATTAAAAAGATCTATACATATATGTGTACGTATGTTTCTGCACTGCATATGTCATCTGACAATATAACATAGGAGGTGATGAGGTTTGACTTACTGTCAGAATAACAAACCAGCCAATATATGTGTACTAAACAAGTATTTTTTGTAAATCTGAAATAAATGTACATCTATATAGTCCAGTGAGCAGGCCGATTGATTTGAAATACCCTACTTTCTCCCATACCACTCGGCTCTTACAATGAAACTACACCTCAAGGTGTTTGGAGAAGACAAAGCCTTCCAGAATATTTTAGCACTTTCAAGGCCTGTGCACTGGATTTTTGGAGAGAATGTTAAAGTTCCTTTGCCTCTAAAATTTACTTTGCATTTGCATCTGCTGTCATGTAAGAAATGTGGTGTGAGGTATACAAGTAACTGAAACCTCTACTAATTGGAGCCACTTAGGTGGAATTGTAGGCAAAAGATGTTTGCATTACAGCTCCCATAGCCTGGCGGTGATTGGAGATCATCATTTCCAAAGACCTTTAACCTTTGCAGTAAAATTCCCTGAATCCTTGAAATGACTGTACTGAGTCTGAGGAGGACTGGGCAAGCGGCTGTGTGGGTGCCTGGCTGCTGGCTGGAGTCAATCCACCACAACTGTCAGTACTTGAATTCTGTCTAGAAGAGGGATCGTCACAGAAATAGGTATTTTTTCAGCATTGCAGAAGTGAGGATATGTTGAAACATATCACTGTGACATTTTGAATTCTGAATAATGCTTTAACACGCTCACATAATTGCATTTGGCAAAAAATGCTAAACCTCTCCAAAAAATTGCAAATATAATTTAAGAAAGTGAAAACTTTAAGTTTGGAAATCAGAGTAAAGGTTTCATATGTAAAAATAAACTTTTTTTTTTTAATATATATTCCAGAAGTATGTTTCGTATTCTATAAAACACGGTACAACTGCATACATTCTGTAAATGCTATATATGCAAATGAATAAAAGAAGCATAGATGTCAGTGCCTTGAATCAATTACACCGTTAGATTGTGGCACTGATCCTTAAAACTAGGACAGTAAAAAATTATACTGCTTCTCTAGCAGTACCAAAATGACTGTATATGATGTAGACACTTCTGGGCTCGTTTCTGTCCTCTGAGTCTACGTGAGTGTGCTTTGTCTAGCTTGTGCTATGGGAAGAGCAAGAAAGCACAGTGGCACAAAGAACACAAAGGATTTTAACTGCGTATCTTTTTGAACAACCTTGTCGGGGAAAGAGAGGGTTCATCTCTGTTCTCTCTTATTTTCTCACTATCCTGGGGTGAAGGCAGCAACCCAGTGATTTAGAGATTTGCCCATTCAAAAATCACACGGTAACTGTTCTAGAGGTTTTCCTCCATGGTTTTAGGGCTACGACAACACAGCAGCATACAGCGCTGGACAGAGATATCTGCAATTGCTCTGAATGTGCCAGGTTCAGCAGCAGCAGCAGAGCAGCCTCTCCTCCACACAGCATTCAAGTAGACTGGGAATGTTTAATTTTATGCCTAATCTTTACCATTATCGAATTTTTGTACAGTCTTGCAAATTAGGAATCACAAGATGCCACATGTGAAACAGGAACTGATACTGGAATTTATCACCCAGCTACCCTCTGAAATTGTAGAGTTTATTGCAGCGTCATGCCAAATCTTTAACTGGGATGCTTCTAAAAAGGCATGTTTGAATGTGACCTAAAAAAAAAAAAAAGGTGTGCTACTAAAGTGACATTGCCCTGAGCCACCTTTTTGCTAAAACTGTTATTTTGCCTCCTGAAGAAAACTCCACCTCTTCACAGGAAATGTAAATTACTGTTTTGTCCATTGCCATTTATTAAGCAATAATGTAAACCCAGTAAACATGTTTTAGTTAAATCCTCAATCTGGAATGGGCTGGGTTCTCAAAGTGAGGGGGCTTTAAATTTAAAACCTACCTGTTTCTCTTTCTTCAGTGCCTGGTCTCTTGTAAGCGATGCTTTAACAGTTTTGCATTCATAGCGAGATTTTTTCTTAAAAAGGCACTTTATAACCCATTTACGTCTTCAGCAATTTTTTCCAATAAACGTTTTTATTCTTTGTAGTATTTGTGAACCAGCTATATTTCTTAATCTTCATAAATGCCACGACTTAATTACTTTTACTCCCTTAATCAGCCAGTGAGACAGGTCTTTATTTTGAAGTTAAAGTGCTCCCTCTGCTGCTCATTTTTTGAATTGCATTTGTTACAGGTTAACAAAGCTAAAAATATTATGACTTGTTCTTTGGAAATCAACCTAAAAATTCAAACCATATATCATCCTTCTAAACAGCAAAATATATGGCCCAAATGTATAAATTAAAAACGTACCTTTGCAAGTGATTATTCTGCCATCACTTACAAGGACAATTGTACTCCTAGCAACCTTAAATTTAGTTGCACACAATTTATAGCTTTAAAAACAAAGCACATAATTACCTGCCTCCACTGCTTACGGCCTCTCCTCCTCTCTGATAGGTTACTGAAATAGTTAAAGATAAAAAAAGGAAAAAATTTAAAAATCATATAAGACTCCGTAAATAGCAGTATTAAATTTGCCTTTGTTTCATCTTAGCTAAGACAGTAAATGTGCATTGTTTATCATTAATTCTTAGTCTCATTCTGCAAGCTCTTCCTTCAAATGCAAGTTTATACATAATACTTGTGTTGCTCGATCGCTGCTAGTCTTAGCTCCAACAACGTTTTGTATTTCAGTTCTGTTCTGAAAAACACACGCACACACACGCACACACACGCACACACACGCACACACACGTATCACTTAAAAAAGCAGGAAGCCATACATCAGGTTGAACTTATCCTTAACATAACTCTGCTGACTTCAGTGGAGTTACTCTGTGGAAGAATTTAGGTCATATATTTATTTCATGAATGGCTAGATGTTAAAGCTTTGCTCTACCTTATTATTGGGTAAGATTAAAGAGGTATCATGATTCTGTAACAGACCTTACTTCCAATGTAAACAATGGCTCATTACAGCTGAACCTACTGCAAAAACACATGTTCTTTCTGAATATTACTGCACTATACTCATGGAACAAGGACACGCTAAAAGTCTACAGAAGCTTCACATTTTATAATGTTTTACAATTGGATTATTAATGATACTTTTTATCTAAAAACTTATATGTATAAATCTTGGTAAAAAATGTCTGGCAGAAAGAATACTTCCTAAATTAGAAGGAATGGTTTTGCTAGCATTTCAGAAGCATTACACATTAACAAAGTGGATATCCACATGCATTTATTTGTTGGCATGGATTGCATATCCTTCACAGGAAGCATCATAGTTGAAAAGTTAGTTTTTAGGATGCAAACATCCAAGAAGAAAAAATGCTATAAATTCTGCAGGTTTGCATTGGGTTTGGTGAAGGGCTAAAGAGATTGCCTCCCTGCAAATGCTGATGGATTCTACATTTTCCAACTAGGAATGTGTTGAAAAAAAGCAGCCAAATCCTGCTCTTTAGAAGAACTCCAAACTGGGAGTCTGCAAGAGAGAGATAAATGCTGGCAGTGAGTACAATAACAGGATTAAAATGTAGGATGCATTGCTACAGGTAAGTCTTTTACTATAGGCAATGCTAAAGAAGAGGGTCTGGTTCCATTTAAAGTCAATGGAACTAATGACTGGGATCCTCTATTGGAAAAGGATTTTTTTTGTTGTTGTTTAAATGTTTTACATACTTTGTGTTTTTTCCAATTTCTTCTTTAAAAATCTCAGTGCTATTTATTTTGCAGCTCTGACAAATCTTACGGAGCCCTGATATTTTCTTTTACTGTTAAGAACCCAGCCGAGTAAATATATGTTAGCTAACCTACCAACCTCTGCAGAATTTCAGTAGTGTGCTACAGTGTGATTGCAACAGAAGCCCTCTGTTAAGCCAATTAAAGTAACAGCAAAATAATAATAGTTTGAATTAAGTCTCCACCGTGGATCTCAAAGGACTTCAGAAACATTAAGGGCCACTCTGACTCATGCCGAACAGTAAGCAACTTCACTGAGTGTAACAGGATGACTTTTGGAACAAGATACTATTCAATATGATTAAAAGCACGTGGATGAGAATCTAACCCATTAAGATTAGGTCTATGTGGATGAAAACAGACAGATATGAGATTGTTTCATCTGCGGTCCAACATGGAAGGATGGAAATCAGCTGCTGCCCAGAGGCCGAATTAGTACAGTGCTGATTTTGAGGTAACACACCTGGCTAATGTGAGCCTGCGGAGGAGAGGGCAGGCGGCTTTTACCCTGCCTGGATGTACCTGTCCTGCCAGTCTCAGAGACCTCTTGTGAAAATAAGGGATTTAGAACAAAGGAGGAAGAAACAACCTGTCTGTTCAGTCAGGCTGTAGCTAAAAGCAATGCATGCAGTCGACCGGTGGATACTGACTGTGTTGACTTGTATCTACTGTAGAGGAAGAGCCACTGAGCTGCCAGACTCTGGGACCAACTGAAGGTCAGCTCTACAGAATGGAAAGGCTCTCACAGACTTTGGTGGGCTATGGCTCAGGCGATGTCGTATTTTGTACATTTCCAAGCAAAAAAAAAAAGAGATGATTTTAAACCCACCCTGAATTTGAAATGCACCTCTGCTTATGTAGCACAAGATGATTATTTTAAAATTTCATAGCACAAATACAGTTTAAGGCAGGAAGCAAAGACATCTAACTGCTGTAACACTTTGATTTTTCTGTAGCTTCCAAAGCGGACAACTCCTAGGACACTGGTTTAATGCAGATTCAGAAGAAAGAAAAGAAGCAAATGTTTCACCAACTATAATCCCACTGAATCATTTGCCAGTCAGCACATCTGGGCTCTGCTAAGTCATTCCTTCTCCATCAGAAGCACCTTTCACATCGCTAGATGCAGAAGGCCACGCTACTTACTCCATTGCAATGCAAGAAGAGAGCCCAGGTTGTACAAACTGATGGGATCACGCTACAAAATGGTATGCTACAAAATGGTACACACAAATGGAAAAAAAGTGTTGGCTACAAAGCAAATATACACTAGAGAACAAAATAATGATACCTGTCGTTAATGAAATTGTTTAAAAAACCTTCAGAACAGCTGGGCTGGTTATGTCAGAAAAAGAGAAACAGTACCACAAACACATGCTAAAGTAACAAAGAAGGGGGGAAAAGTGCAAATATATACCTGTTGGTGTGAAGGTAAAAGACGGGACTGAAAAATCAAAACAAAATACAAACTGGTTATTAAGCTGAAGAGAGAAAGGGAAACATACCACATTAGTATAAATCTAGCAGACAGCTGAACATAAAACAAATGTATATAACTAACCCAGTAGTTCAGTCACATTGATACAGAAATCCAATTAAATTTGCGATTCAGAAAGAAGCTTGTCTCTGCAGGTACCATTCTGAAAAAAGAAGCTTGATATTCTATTGTGCTCCTGAGGGGACTGGGCTGTGGTTCAGCCTTTCAAACATCCCTCAGTTTGGTACTTAAGTTTTTCTGAAAAACCTAGCACAAACAAAACCCCCACACTGTTAAACATTTTAGAATGTAGAATAACAAATTCCTTAACAAAGCCTTATCAAGGCCCTATTGAATCTTATCTGCAGTTCACTAAGTAAATGCTCATTACGCTGAACTAATAGGCACACTGAAGTATTCAGTAAGGAAATAATAATCATATAAAGGAACAAAGAGAACTGCTGGTTTACTGTCTCTGAATCAAGAATGGCACCATCTCTCACTGTACTACAGGCACTAAAATATACTGCCGCGATTAATTTTTGTTTTCATAGATGAGACTGTTAAACAGAGTTGTTACCTTTCTTTCTTAAATAATTACAGAAAAGGTAAAAGATCTTCCTAGATGTAACACTTTTCCACCTTTCAGCCCTTGGCTTTCAGAGGGAAAGGTTAACAACGGAACAATGACATTGCTTGACAATCTTCACACTCACAGCTACTATAAATCCTCTTTGGATCAATAGGGTCTCTAATCCAAATACAAAGCATCAGCATCTGCTCTTCCTATTAGCACATGCTCCCCCTCCTGTTGACAAGACGGTATAGTTTTTCTATCACTGATGGGCAGAAAAAGGCCAACGTTGCCCTTTTCGATCTAATGACAGCAGAGAGAAATGTAAGAGAAACAATAAAATATTCACTAAAAGTAGCCTTGAGACAGAATTTGATCAGCAAACCTGGCAAAGAAAGAAAGGGTTCAGGCTAAGAGAACCCCTGCTTAATTTAATTTTTGCAATAACTCTGATGTTTGGGGGAGTCCAGAGTGTCGTCTTGTTATAATTTAGGACATGCTGTACTTTTTCCCCGCTTCTACCAAGCCAATTTATTTCCAGGGATAGGGCACTAAGCAAAAAAGGAAAAACCTCTGAGCATTCCCCTATTTCAGGCTTCATTTGTAGCACAGCTCTTTATCTTGGGAATTCCATTGTATTTTCTTTGAGCTAGGCCTTTTCACACAGTCAAGTTTAATTTAGCTACATTCAAAAATATAGAACCATAGTAACAAGGTTTCATTAAAATAGAAGGTGCATTTAAACCAGAGCTATTCAAAAGAGAATCAAGTGTCTCAAAATTAATTTGCAATCACAAGGACATGAAAAAAAAATCTTAAACTACTGTCTCATTGCTCTCCTGTGAGCTAAGTACTAAACCCAGTTTAGTTTCTTAAGGAACTGAGGAACAGATGAACAGAGGTTCAACTAAATGAAATCTTTATCGCTACCACATGAAAGAATAACTTAATTCTCAGAGCTTCTATTAATAAACTCTTCTGAGTGTGTGAGTGTGCTAGTACAATATGTATGTGTGGGAGTAGTGAAGTATTTTAACAGATGTCAGGCCTGAAGCTAAATATAAAAATAAATAAATAAATGCAGGACTGAAGAAAGTTTGGGCTTGCAGTGAGGACTTGATGCACTGCAGAGTGGCAAACCACTTTGCAATCTGTATTTCACTAAAGATGCCTTTTTTCCCTGAAGAATACTTTATAATGTAGATGAAGACCCTACTTTTCTGCGTATTTTCATTAAAGTCCCCACCCAATTACACAAAAGATATTTTTACAGATATTGAAAAACACAGCTGTTTGGAACAATAGCTGGTGTCATTAAAGTAACCATTTTTAAGGACAAATTGTACGTCTTTTGCTTAATCATAGGTACTGCTGAAAGCATAGTGATGTTAGTTTGATAGAACTGTAGAAAGGCAGTATGGCAGCATGCTATTAGTAAAACAAAACAGAGCAGGCCAGTGCAGCAGTATGTCGGGGTCTGTCTTATCTAGGAAATCTTGGCAGGACAAAATCAAAGCTGAAATTCATCCCTGGTTTCTGTGGTTACAATTCTGCCTGAAGTCTACCGTGAGCATTGGTACTTTAACAGCACGGAGGACACTTAAACTCTTCAACACTCCAGAACTATTTCCATGTTTCCACTCACTCAGATGCTATTTTTAGCACTGCTTCTTTTTCATAGCAACACACTGCTACTGTTTGAAAACATTTGTGTTATATTTGCCTGTCTTGCCCATTACACGTTCATTCTTGAAGTGACTAAACAACGAAATCTCATGACACCTTTCATACATTAAGATGTGTGCACCTTTGAAGCCTAGGTCTACCTTTTGATGGCTAAATATCAAACATTCTCCCTCTATTCCTTCCTCTGTTCCTTCAAAAGCAGGATCTCCCATTTCCTGATTCATTCCAGAATTCACGGTTCTCACTCTGTGAGTGCCTATGAGGTATTGCTTTGAGATGTAATGAACTGTAGCTTACTGAATTCAGCTTTAACTTTGGGGCTTAATCACAAGATTATTGAATCAGAAGAAATTGACTTTTTATTCCAGAAGATCTTCCAGGTAGAGATTCTAGTTTTGTTTGTCACAGAGTATACTGCAAAGCACTGCTTGCCCACTGACAAGTTGATATAAAAGGTATCGACAACTGGAAAAAAAAGAGCGCTTTAAGTTAGTCCCACTGCTATCATTCTAACCAAATGCAGATGGCAAGATGTGACAGCCCCAGAATTCAGTCCCAACGAAGGGTCTCACAACAGCATTTATGAGTCTTGGAAAGTATTATTGACTGTTGTGCTTTTGCAAACAGCCACTTCACCACATTCCCCAGAACACAAGGAAATTCAAGTACACGCACCAGAAGCGTTACTGTAATGTACACCACTGTTAGTATTCTCAGCAGCAAGCAAAGAACCGAACAGGAGGGACAATGAACTACTGTCCACTTGGCTCCTTTTCAGATGGTAGTGTGTCAGGTAGCAATGGCATATTGGATGCTCCCAGCCTTAAATCTATCTTTACATTTCTCATTTGTAGAGTATCTTTATGAAAAGCTAGTCTAGGTGTTTGCTAAAGGCTCATGCTTTAAAGTCAGGTTTGACAAGTTTTGTAAATATTGCTGCTTTCTGCACTGGCTCCTGATCCACACTTCCTGAAAGTACTGAAGCAATTTGATAATTCCTGCATCGAGTCTTAGAAGAACAAGAGGTTGATGATAAAGTAAATAGCCAGTAAACAGGCATTCAGCAGCCAGAGGACTGAAATAGATAATACGGCACCTTTTCTGATACCAGCATAAGTACTAGTGAGTCCATTTCGCTTCTTCCTGTGGCGATACAACCAGATGCTGAAGACCATAAGGATAATCCAACAGGCTGCACCAATTCCGGCAATAAAGGCAGGCTGCTTTACTACATCGGAAATCTGCTGGGCTAAACTGACTTGATCTTCAGAAGACACAGGGTTTCCATGAGAATCTGAAAAAAAGACACCAAAAATAGCCAATTAATTTGAATGAGCAACTGTAAAAGGCAGCACAAAAAGAACTGACGTAACTGTAGTCCATTTCATCAAGGTAAAATCTGTAAGACTGTTCTTCAGCTTCTCTTTTTAGGGGGCTAGATAGAAATGGTTTCTTTTCCATACAAGACAGGTACCTCTAACCTCACTGACCTTTGTTCGTATACAAAACCCGCTAAAATCAGGCCACTGGGCATACAAATAGAAAGTCAGGCTAATAAATTTCAAACTTAGGGACTGCTATTTTTAATTTTTTTTTATTTTAGGAAAGCAACATCAGCTTCAGAAAATTATTCAGAAAGTCAGCAAAGAACACAGCAAGTAAAAGAAAGCTGAAGTATGACACATGCGTAGTCCGTTCTTTGAGCTCTGTGAACAAGCAGAAGTCAGTTACCCAATCTGCCACTCTCATAACTGAAAATCACAGAAGAATTACAAATTCAAAGTACATTCACGTGAGGTTGATATTGAGGGATACGTTTTAAATTAGCAGTTCCTGACAGATGACTTAAATCTTGTATTACAGTCTAACGTACTCTTTGCAGTCTCTTACTTTGACCTCAATTAAAAAAGACTGAATATTTAAAAGTACGTAAAGAAGTAAAAGTACAAAATAATCAATCCTGCCCTCCTGACGTGGATGAAAAAGCTAAAGGATAACTAAAAAAGGAGTTGAATTGGTACAAATAGTCAAGCAGTCTCATTACTGAACAAGCAGCCCTTTTCAAAAAGAGTTTATTCCACATCAAAATAAAGAACATGTATTTTTCCACACACTTTTAATTTTTTTAATAGAGAAAGCACCTGTAAGAATCAGTCTTTTCTGCTCTTTCCGTGCTGAACTTTTGCAAAAACCTTCTAGGAACAGCAGTAAGAATATTCAGTCAATGACCAATATTTTCTAACTGAAATGAAGCAACTCAAAGACAAAATACTGCCTTCCTGATTTTTACCACTACAGTGAGCACTTACTGGAAATTTCATTACTGCACAGGGTGAGGGCAAGAATTCAAAACCTTTACTCAGAGCGGATATTGCTTTACACATTCCACAGCTTAGTCTTTGAAATATCCATTTTTACTCTTGTGTAAATGCAACAGTTAGTTGCTTTTCACTATGGGTAGTGACATCAGATTCAGAATGAGAGATTAGTGTTTCAAGGAGAAAGGTGCTGTTATTTATTCTATTAATAGAAACTAGGTAAGAAATTAAAACCTCTTTATTTAAAAACCAATACCTTTTTCCTACAGACTAAAAAATTTTTTTTTAATGATGACATGCCTTGCATGATTCCAAAATAAGCTTAAATAAAAGATAAGAAATTGCAATACAAACAGGAGAGGAAATCACAACAAATCATACAAATAACAAACCTCCTCTGGAAAAGGATACCTTTTTGAATAGGAAATGGTTAAATTAATAACAGCATCTTCCAGTGAAGAATTCCAGATTTCAGTTTTTATGACATCGAGGTCAAATATCTATTTTCCTGAGGAATCACCACCGCCTTTGACTGCTACCTTATTGGAAATTTTATTTCATTTTTCAGGTCCCTTTATCTTGTGTGATCCTAAGTGCACTGCTAGTCTGAAAGTTCACCAGGCAGACTCATTCTTTTCTTACTAATACACCCTTTGTGTCTACTGGGTTTATAGATTTCATGCCTATTTGTGCAAGGTTAAGATGGGTTGCTTCAGATTTTATGGGGACTGCCAAGTGAAGTTCCACACAAGTGGCCAGATGGGCTTAAATGTATAAAGTATACTGTGACCAATGAATTAAATCTGTCACTCGCTATCTCATCTCTTATCTCTTTGCAGCTGAGGCCATATTAAGATACGAAAACTTGCACCATCAGTCTCTTTTCAAAATGAGTAAGTCTACTGTTTTGCTATTTTTAAACAGCTACACTACCTTGTACATCTTAATGGAACAGAACAAAAGATTTCTGGAGAATCTATGGTCCTGAATAAATTTAGAAGACTGATAAATATTTTTTCCTCTAATCCTTTAAATATATATACTTAAAACAATAAATCCAGGGGAAAAAATAATCACAAACTCAACAGCCAAATAAGAATGTTTTTTAAACATGCCAACAATTCAGCCAATTCAGTACTTACATATACACAAACATTTTGCATTGCTCAGTCAATGCGTGTCTGAAGACTACAAAATACTGAAGAATCTCTTTGAACATTTATGGTTCTAATTTTTAATTAAGTTTCATTTCATGGTATTATTTTGCTAGCCATTGCAAGCATAAGAACAGCATAATAATATATTTGCTTTTAAGAAACTAGGCTTATGACATGGTTTACGAGTGGACTGTTAAAGCCATTACATTAAATTAGCTGGTATATATTTACAGACATGGTGAAGAGAAAAATGTGTATGCATCCATGTACAGCCATATAAACAGCATCGTAGAAAAGAAGACAGAAGGGCTTTCAAGAGGCCATATTTGACCCATGTCCTGCTCCTTTTATAATTCAGAAACAGAAAGTAAGCTAAATATAAAGCACAGGGAATGAAATCTAGTGAACCCCTCATTACTAAAAATTTCCAGGAACAATATCTTGGAAGCCTTTCATTGAGAAGGGGGCATCTTCCCTCTCCATAATAGTCCTGTGAGATCCTGAATGATCAGTCAGGAAAAAAACTCTTGAACTAAAAAAAAAAAAAAAGAAAAAGAAAGAAAAAGAAAAAGAAAGAAAAAGAAAAAGAAAGAAAAAAGAAAAAAAAGTACTTTTTCTTCATCCCAGGAAATTTCTGGAAGCTTTAACTGAGATATAAACGGTTCATAATCAACATTCCTGTTCCTGCTTGCACTCCCCGGGGAGACGTGCCAAAATAATAAGTGAACATAAACATTCTACAGCAAAGTGCATCTCACTGCCAGAGAAGCAGCCGCAGCATTTAACATACTTGAAGATGCCTCTGAGTTGTTGGAGCAGGCTGATCCCACAAGTCCCTGAAATCAGCATGTTATCACAGCAACTCATCCCTTCTTGTACCCCAAGATAAGAGCCTTCTTTTTAATCACAGATAATGTTGCCATGGCTATTGCTCACAAACTACCTGATCTGACTGTCCTGAAGCTCCAAGTTTCAAACTTCCATGAAAACTAAGTAGAATTTACATTGAGAAGTTTTGTTGATAAAGCTAATTCTGGCAACTCAAAACTTGCAAAACACCTAGAATCTGCAATATAATGTCTAAGTGTTTCCTCAAACATATATGCATCATGCAGCATGAATTTTTTTTGGTAAAATATTACCAGGTTGAGAACATACTGTTTTGTCTGCTTTCTAGTTATGCACATTTCCAAAACTGGAAAAATACCATTTTTGCACTTCAATCTAGTATCATACAGTTTGTGAGGAGCCAGCACTGAACTGGTTTGGAAGGGCTTGTGGTGAGGGAAAACCAAAAAGACTACTTTCTTCGAGTCATTTGCAGGCCACAAGACAAAAATATCAACAACCCCCCCCTTACAACTATCACGTTAGCAGTATTTGAAGGGCTGGCAGAATGATATCCCTGAAGGCACGCTAGCTAGTTCACAAATCACATCTCCTAAATGAAGCAATTAGAATAATAAACATTCAATGAGACTTTCTTGTGTTTCGTACACTTGAGACATCCACTGGTTGAATAATGCACTCAACATTTGTAATAATTGTGCAGACAGCTCTTAATAAATAACTGCATACTATATATTCATACAAATTATGTGTTTAAGAGTAACATTAACTGCAGTTGTGGGGCTTCCCAGAGCTGGTACTGTGAACAAAATATCTTGCAATATGTTCCAATTTCACTACTTATTTGCCAACAAGCATGTGTAATACTGCCGAGCTATCACAGGCAGTATCCTATCACTGGACAAAAGTCAGGCCAGAGATCAGCAAAAAAACAACTTGTTGTGATAATTCTCACTTTTCTGCATGGAGCATTTTTGTGATCAATGTCCTGAAGTTTTAGGTTGTGACAAGAAAAAAAATTCTATAAAAATTCTATTATTTTTTTCTCCACAGCACAGTATTATAAGGTCACAATATAGTGAACTGTGGCTAGCTCTCATGAAATATTTTTTTCCCTTAACACCAAAGCTCTTGTAGTCTTCCTGTGTGTAAAATATTAACTGTTCTTTTAAATAAAAAAATAAAATAAAATAAAATAAAAAGGTTTCCCAGCCCTTAAGTTTCCACAGAAAGCTTTAAAAGGTGATTCAAAGACCAAGAGGAAAATTCGGAAGCCCCGAGGGAAGTGTTTTAAGAAGACACATGATTTTTCAGTTGATTTCATGATTTTAAACACTGAAAGGTGATTTTTGAATAACAACCAAGTATATTGCTGGCTTGTCCCAGGTGGCACTGGAAGTCTGGGGTACCACAGCTCAGTGAGCTGCTTCATGTCAGCCGAGACGTGGAAAATGAAAGAGCTTTGAGCTTACAATTTGTACCTGTCTTTGTAACAGGTTAAGTGCGCGGACAAGGTCAGTTATCACAGCTCAGCTGATGCATGGGACTGCGATTGCACGCCTCAGCTCTCAGAGAATCCAATTCCTCCTGTCCTCCCCTCTTGTTCTGGAAGGCGGCCTCCCAAAGGTGAAGCTTCCTCCTGTCACACACCCCGCCACAACTCTGCCCAGGCATTTCTCACCATCACAAACCTGGAAGCACCCTGCACAGCGTGCAGACAGGTTGCTGTGCAAGAGACTAGGCTACACTGGGGAAAAATCCCTCTGCTTTGGATGCTCCAGAGCTAGCCACAACCTAATCTCACATTTTTGCAAGAAGAACACATTATAAGGAGACACATGTTTGAATTTAATGAAAAGTTCTTAAAAAAAAAAAAGTTAATATCTAAATCACATAGTATATCCTATTTCCACATACAGAATTCTTAATTATTTAAAAAAAAAAAAAAAGTAAGGATTGTACTAATTCAGATATCAGGAAAAGATTTAATGAAGGAATAGTTGGGATCAGTGACAGAAATGTAGAAACTTGAAGTTGTCAGTGGCAAACATGCAGTTCCTAGAGCACATAGGTCCAGGGAGTCAGGGCTCTCAAATCTGCTAAAAGTAGCGTCCCTAGTCCCGTTTCCTCCCCCTCACTGGCCTCCCTTCCCTCTCTCTGTAACCATGTAATTTATTGCTGGTGAAAAGTGCCAATTGATGACATCAACAAATTAATTTTTTTTTTTTTCTTCAGAAGAGCTACCAGAAAACTCCACTGTCTGCTCCACCCCCATGCTGGGAGCACATCCAAGAACTAAGAATGCGATTCCTTGCGGGGGCTGTAGCAGAACTCGTATCACAGGGTAGAGTTAGGTAAACTCCAGCCATTCTTCTGCCTTGATGATTTTAGGTTGATCTGTGCTACTGAAGGGTACTCCTCTTACATTTAAGCACTAACTTTCAGCAGCCTCCTGCAGTTGCCAAAAGGACTGCAGCACTCTCTAGGTATTTCTTTGTGCTGCTTCTGGTGGCATGGATCTCCACAAGACTCCTGTCTCCTGGTCTTTGCCATGTGACAACCAAATTATGGGATTTTTACTAGAGTATATGTAGATTTGGCCATGCCACTTGATTACAAGCAAGGAGTACAGACTGTAAGAGCAAACCTCAACCACAAGGGAATATATGGATTCTACCAGACTTGCACATTTGATCACCCTCTGAGGTGTGTGATTCTTTCATGCTTTCTAACATAGTGTCAGTAAAGGCCAGGAACCCAGAAGCAGGCAAAAATATTACCCTGACAGAGTCTCATTTGTTTCTTTTTTCCACTTACCAAAACCCCAAAGTGATAAAGTTCCATTATAAAATTCACCTTCATTTAGCATTTGCTTATCATCAGACATAAGGAGGGGGAAAAAAAAAGTGGTTATAAAGGCTGTCTTTGAATAGCGCACTCATAAACCTCACTAATGTAAAATTTTCAAAATCTAAGCCATACAGAACAAAATTGACTTGGACCAGAAAGCTGGCTGTAGGAAGCTGAGAATGGAAGCTAGCTGTAGGAAAGAACAATTCAACATGTAACTATGGGGTTTCACACATATTAATGGAAGATCATATAAGCGGTGTGTAATTTTGTCGTAAAATCTCTATTAATGTAATTGGGAATCATACGCCTGTATAAGTTAAGTTAGTTAAGGATGACCTCCATTTTAATAGCCAAGCAAATGTACATGTAATTTTCCAGAGAATATATCAGTTGTTCACTCTTGTTCTCGCACGCAGCAATTACAGATTTTTAAATATAAAAAGTGAAATAACAATGAAGATCTACTAATGATACAGAGATGGGACACAAAGTCCAAAACAACATGTTGAGTTTGCTTTCACAATTACATACTGTAATGATAAGGTATTTTGATACAGGCATACCGGTAAAACAGCATATCACTATACCTAAAGCGACTTTAAATAATCTTCAGCTAACCAACAGCAAAGATGCATTTCTCTCAGATACATCCAGAAACAATGCCCCTGATTTGCATTTATACAGAGAGATGTTTGCTATAAATGAAGTTAGGAGGTCAAGATTATTTTAAGTCATCAGTGTACCTCTTTTTCTGTACTCAGGTTATTTACTAGCTTTCATACATAGTTGATATTTATTATGCCTAATTTTAGCATGCTCTTTTGGTTTTTTGCTTCAATAAAGAAAGATATAATCTGATGAAGACAAATTACATCCCTAAACTAAAGCCAGCCAACACTCAGCAATTCATACTCCCCTATATGTTTTATTATACCAATCTTAAGTGTGAAAATTCACTTGGAAAAATCAATAACCAAAAAGCACTGCTGAATGAAGAGATTAAAAGAACCCCTAACCTGTGTTGTTATAATCCCATTTTCAGAATGTAGGTCTAAGGCAAGTTTAAAAGCAGAAGTGCCAGTTCCTGCTATTCCAGAGATCAAGTAACACTATCTATTTCACTTGTCTTGAAAGTATTTCTGTGCCATAAAAGACAAAAGCAAACAAACAAAAATCATTGAAACCAATAGGTAGGATTACCAGTAGGCTTACCTAATTGGATAAACTGGGGATCGCTTTTCACTCCAGGTCCTGCCCCAGTACTTGCTGCCACTTCCACGCTATATCGAATACCAGGAACTAGGGAGGGGATGACTACAGAAAAGGTGGAACCATCTACCGTCTTGTTTATATGGTATCGACTTTCATTGCCAAGACACCAAACCTGCGGGGAAGTAAGTGTATTTATAAATGTTCAATATTCAACACCAAAGGCTAAGCAGTACAAAGAAGGATGACACAGTCCTTTCTGCTGGATAAAGAAATTTAGAATTTGTCACTACTCAAACATCTGCAGTCATGGATTGCTGTCCTAGGCACTGTATGAATACTGGAAAGATACTTCTTGTTCCAAAGAGCAGCTCCAGCTACTAAAATGATTTGATGGGTTTAGCTTTCATTTACATTTCATCCAGTGACAACAGTGCTAATAAAACTAAAAGCATTGGTAACACGGAACAAATAAGGGAAGCTCTGTAGCCAAGAATCATTCACATAAACAACAAAGTAAGAGCAGTCAGTTAAATGAATTTGCAATTCTCTCGCTCAGCAATCATTCGTCGAGCAAGGCTTTCTTCACTCAAGTGCAAGGGCAAGTCTTTCATCACATGATGCCACAAGACAATCAATGTAATGCTGGAATCCAAACCTTGTCTTTTTTAAAAAATTGGCAGCAAGAGGCAAGGATTGAGTAATATGCTATCTTCTATTGAGAGACAACAGCATGATATTAGATCTCATTTTTTGATTGCGATCAAGACACAGGTCTAATGACTTCAATTCACCACTTTATAAATTGCAACAGTGATATTAAATGACTGAGAGAAACAATATGATGAGATATTTTTATCTCTTTATGCCTGCATCATTGATGTGGCAAATGGTTGAACTCCCAACTGCTATTAAAGGTGAAGTAGCAGCTAATCTAGATCTGCTAACAAAATGATGAAGCTGTGTTGATTTCCTTTTTATTCCCTTTTCACAAATGTATTGCTCTACAATGAATATTTATCCAGAAAGTTAAATTACTTAAATTCAGTACTTTATCTGTAAAGAGGCAAACTTTCCTGAGAACAGCAGCATTTCTGAATCTCTGCTGATTGTACACAGGAGGGAAGAATTTGCTTTTGACATATTGAGCTCCCTAAAGATTTAGTACCCAGATAGCTACTCTTAATCCCTCGAGCAATTCTGCCGTTGTGAGGATTACCAGGTGAGTGAGCTAGAGTTTCATGTATAGAACAAGTGCTACGGCCATCTCTGTAGAGCCCTTTCCTCCCAGACATTGGAAATTTTACTTCAGCTTCAGGACATTGTAAGACCCTTTTTCTTCTCTGGATGCCAAGGATTGAAACAAGGCTAGTGGGACACCGTGAGGAGCTGAAATGTATTTTAAGCTCCTTTGAAATAGAATCCCAACACAGCATATATATAACTGCTGCTGCAGAGCAGTTCAGAGCACACGAAGAGAATTGAATCTCCTTTTTATGCTCTGATACTAAGTAGAGACTGTTTCAGTAATATTAGTAACATTGCTCTTACATCCTAAAGGATGGTCCATGAAAATGCTCTTCTGTAAATAAGAACTTGATAGTAAGGAACAAAAGATTTAAATCTACATTTTGACTTACGTCATTTTCACAGAAATTGTTACTGCCATTTTGTACAATGGTGTATGTATGAACAATAAAAACAATTTATTATGTACTTGGAACTATGCACTACTAATTCATAAAAATGTTTTGTTCTTAGGTGCTCAAATACATGGAAAAATTCACAAAACAAGAATGTAGGGTTAAAGGTCAGGTTGTTCAGTACTTGCCAGACTGTATTCGATACCTACCTAAACAAGCAAGTGAAAACAAACTTTTACAATGTTATGAAGGAAGGAGAAATTCACATTATAATAGACACATAATTGAAGTAAGAATTACTATAATAAGAGAATTTCTAAGTTCATGCTAGAGAAGGAGGGAATGACTTCTGCTGTGATTTGAATTTCTGGCTTTTTGTGCGTGCTACTGACACTTCTTCAGTTAAATGGTATCCTCTTTCCTATTTATTTTATCCTTTAGTTACAGTAGATACACTCCTGCCTCAGATCCGAGTTGCTGAGAAAACAAAGAATTCCCCCACATATGACTACCTGTTTTTCTGGGATAAAACACAGGAAGTAGAAGAACAAAGAAGAAAGAAAAAAGAGAAAATTTTACAAGATTTCTATTTGTTTTTTCTTGTTAGTAGTCCTTAATCTTAAATCACTAGTTCTTTTTTTATTTAGTTTTTAGACAAAAATATTAATTACATATAGCAACTTCAATAGCTATTTTATATATATATATATATATATTCATTGTGTCTGTTTTCTGCCCATGGTGAAAAGCACAAAGGAAAATATTGACACCCACACAATAAACATAGATGCGAAATGTGCCAGTGTGCCATCTACTGCTACACAAGCACAAGACTCCTGCACTTGATAGCCTATTACCTTTGAATGCTAGGAGGTATGTTAGATATTATATCCACTGGGAAATGTGAATTTCCTGACTTTTATTGTTTTGTCCTTACAACCTTAACATTCCTCTGATGCAGTTTCTTGATGGAAATAATTCCATCTCTCCAGCTCAAGGTCTGTCTTTAAATAAAATAACTTCACAAGGTTTTTTTTTCCAATTACATTATATATCTGAAACTAAGCCATAAATTGATTTTTTTTACCAGTTGACCAGGTTCTGAAAGGCGTTTTATTACTCTAAATTGACCATGAAGCTTGGTGATCTCTTCCCTTTTCTACTGAGGACAAAAAAAATAGCAGAATGAGTTTTGATGGCTAGGAATGTATGTTTATAGCACAGTGTTTTATCCTGAAAAAATAGCCAGGACATTCTCATTTAAAAATTTTTCTCAATAATGTGCATTTGTAAGAAAGTGAAACCAAAGATCCTGCCTCTCCTTGGCTATAAAACTTACTTGATATCCACAACTAGACATTTAAAACATCTGTAGCTTGCTTAGGAAAAATAAGGTTCATTTACTTTGCTATATAAATTATTGCAAAACAATTTGAACTAAAAATAAATACAGTGGATGTTGCTCAATGAACATCAAATAATAAATATTTTAAAATGTATTTACAATTTGTTAAACATTAAATAGCATAATGAGAGCTGTGTTTGTGTGAAAGAAAAATTTCTATACACTGAATACGTTTCATATTATACAAGCACATTCTTTACTTGAAAGCTTTCCCTTTGTTTTAACTACCCAGTTACGCATAATTTACTCAGATCTTAACACTGTTAATTATTATCCCTGAGCTTTTCAACTCATTAAGCCTGTTTATATTTATTACCTCAGCCAATGTATTTGAGTAACAAAATGGTTCTCAAACAGGTATGGTTCCCTCTCTACTTGTGTGTGCATTTCTCCATTTATAATGAAGGTAGTTGTTTTAATTAAGAGTGTTGACCCTTTCCTTTGATTTATGGAGGCTGTTTTAATTGCTTTCTACCATCTAGAGAAATTACTAAACATGGAGTTTGAGTCAAAGAAGTGATTTTCTACCTCATTTGCTCCGACTAACCAGTAGATGGAGCCAAGCATCCACGAACACCCTAATCTGTCACTACTTGGCCAGGACCGGCTCTGATGGGGGATCAAGGCATGCCAGCAGTACCTTGTATTCTTGAACCATCCCGTTCTGGTTGTCCTCGGGGGGCGGCTGCCAGGTGACCACAATTGCTGTCCCGTTCCCATCGTTCTTAGTTACTGAAACGCTCTGAGGCGGAGCACTGGGAGCTGTTTGTTTGGAGAGAAGGATTGAACGGTTAAGTTTGTCACACCCAATGGCGAGCTTTTTTCAGAGGAGGCTGGTTTCTGGGCTACACAAATGCATTCTTGTATGCCCTACCCTTTATTAAGGGCAGTTCTTGCCTGCAACCTAAAACGATACACAAGGAAAGTGATGTGAACCTGCAGCCAGGCTCCTGAGTTCTGCTGCAGTCTCACTGTGCAGGACAGGAGAAGTCACACTGGTCACCGGACTCTCCAAACTCGGATACACGTTACCTGAATGCCACAGTCTCCAGCACTGAATTCCTCACTGGTGTCAAACCACTTCTTCCAGGATCAACAGTTTTGAAAAATAAAGTCTGTAAATGGACTTCACTAGAACACTAAACCTCAGCTTCTCTAGTGGGTAAATAATGAGTAATACAAAACTTAAAGAAATCAGGACAGAATGTGTTAATATTAATGCATTTATAATAAAACATTATGCCTTGCATTTTAAATAGTCTTTCTAAAAATGGGATGCCCAGCTGATACTTAAGATGAATGCAGTTAAGCACACCTCTTGAACCACTTGCAGCAATAAACCAGAGCTACGCAGCATTTATAGTTGGGAGGGAAGAGAGAAGGGGAAAGGTATCACATCCCAACAGAGGTACTGAAATTCCTATCCAGAGGCACTGTCCATCTTGCATTACTCATTATGCCTGAGTGGCATCAGAAAAAAAACCCAGCTTCAGGAACCTTCTCTTTTCAGCACATGCATGAGATGGAAATACATAATTTAGTCCACTAGATATGTTGCCCTCATTCATCTTTTTATTTTGTCTTACTGATTGATCCAGATATGAAAGCCTTCTAAAAATGTGGTTTCCATTCCCTCAGCTCTAGTGCTTTGATGATTTCTGTAGTGTCTGCTATCTACTCAAGATAGTGATTAGTAAGTGCTTGAATCTGACAGAAGTCACTTGTGACCAGACCATGAACTCAGCAGGGAGGAGTGCACACTGCAGTGAAGATAAAAAGCGCGTTTCCCATTGTGTGTTGGAGGGGATTTTTGCACATCCCTCTCTCTCCGCCTCTCATGCGTGGTTCTGAATATTTACTTCTGTGTCACCAAACAAGTCATATAATGATCAGTCCAACACAGCCTCCTCTGCCGCAGATTGCTGTTCTCAAACAGCACGCACTTCAAACAAAATCAAATAATGAACATATCAGAGGAAAGCAGGCCAGACTACTACTTCAAAAAGGAAAGATGAAGAGAGTCTGGCTCCTACTTGCCTTCTTCCAGGGTCTTTGCAAATTTCACTTCGCTATCTGCTCCCTGAAACTCATTAAAAAAAGGGCGAGCCTTGATTTCATAGTTTACACCTTTCTTCAGCTCGGGAATGATAACGCTGTTTTTGGTTGGAGTCCTCACTTCGAAGATTAACCACTCTGACTCTCCATAGGATGCTGGCGTAGGCCGGTACAGAATTTTATACCCTTGAATATACTGGGATTGCTGGTCCACCTGGGAAGACAGCAGAACACAACACATCCTTTAATAAATACGAACCGGGAACGGTGTCTGTGATGCTACGCATGGCCCTCGGACTATCGGTTCATTTTATTCAAAGTACACAACACGGCCAAAGCAGATAAAGGCTCCTTGCATTGCAGCAAATTACAGGCCTGATTCACAAGTGCATTCATCTGTTCGATGCTGGTAGAGCCGCGCTGGTTTCCGTGGATTTATGAAGGCATTAAAGGGGGATAACAGAGCTGTATCCTGTGCCCCAGCTCCACCAAATGAACAGCCCTGGCATGCGTGGAGCGACGGAGCTCAGCACAGGCCAGACTTCCACCCACCCGAATCTGCCCGGCAGGGCAGGGGGCACGCGGGGAAAGCGAGGGCGGGGGATCTACAGCTCCACAGCTCAGGGTGATGAATATGGAGATCAAAGGGAGAGCCTGCCAACTCTCCCGAGGTATGGAAGCCTCTCCAAATCCATGAAATGAGCACAGCTTCCTGCCTGCTTCCTTCTGGAGAAGGCGAATTGAATTGAAAGGGCAGCCAGCTGGCACCATCTCCACGGCTGTGATTAGGCCGGGCTCTGTCAGAGGGCAGGCTTGTCCAAGCACTTCCTCCACCATGCCCGCCCTCTCAGCGGGAGGCTCCTCGCTGGAGGGAAAGGGCTGGTTTGAGAGGGCTCTGAAGAGACTCATAAAACTCAATATGGTAACACAGACTTGGAAAAGCAGATTGAAGTGATACTCAGTGGTCCGGAGTGCTTTTTAGACGGAGGTAATTTTATATCATGTGTATGAAGAAAGATGTTAATGTAAATGAGGGCGGGACTCAATGTGTTTGGCTACAATTGAAACAGAAAGCTATCTTACAGAAGTCATCTCTCGTGGAGCATTCACTATCTTTTAACTACCGGTTTCAATTTCTGATGAATAAGAAAGTCCAATAACAACAAAAAAAATATTTTTAAAAGTGCATCAGATTTTCCCTGTTTTCAAAAATCTCATACAGTGATATAATAAAACTGTTTGCTTGCAATTTTACTGCAAAAAGCAACACATTTCATTTTTTAATAATCACATAAAGAATGCGTGTGTTAGCTAAAACTGAGGTAATGCTTATTTTTGAAATTGCAGAGAAGCCACAGGCCACCCAAGAGACTGACAAAAACTGCCTGTCTGGAAAAGGTTGTTCTGTCAGTAAAGGTCAGACAAAATCGTGCTAGGAACCTCAAAGATGTTTTAACATTATTGGTTAAAACAGGCGATTGCCTGCTGCAGGTGGCCGTACTGCAGGTGACACTGTAATTACTGTGCAACATAGCAGGTATTATTTGTACTCCTCCAGCTCCGAGGAGCCCTGGTCACGGATCAGGACTCCATTGGGCTAGAGCTCTTCTACAAAGTCAAAATGCCTTTTGTTCTTGTTCAAACCGTTCTGCCATGGCCTGGCAGCGGCTACACCCCGTGCTCTCCTACGCTGTCCCTGCCAATATATTGACACGTTCAGAAGCAAGTCCTGAAAAGACCTCCATGCTCACTCCCTTTGGATTTATTCCTGCACCTGGTATAATTATCCCACATTTTTACTTCATTCTACATTCATTTTAAAACAATTGCTCTTCTTTGAATTACATTTTCTTATCTCGTTGCTTAGTACTTAGCAGTTTCCCAAGTTGTTCTTTCTCTTCATTTCTACCTCCTGATTGCCAAATGTATCCCTCAGTAAGCCATCTCTAATCCTTTCTCTCGCTGAGGCCTCAGCCTTGTAAGCCTACTTGAATCTTTTTGAGGTATGTTCCCATTCCCCCTGCTTCAGGACTCCTACAGTATTATTTCCTCTCTCTCTCATTTCCTCTGCTATATCCTCCATGCAGCCGACTTCCTGCTTCCTCCCGTCAGAGCAACATCAACACAGCATCTGAAAACTGTTTGCCTCTTTTGTCTCTTCTCCCCGTACTGTGTGCATTCATAGCACTGTGGGAAAGGATAGGTTCAGGTGAGGCTACATTGGTTTGGGTGTGTTGCTCAGTATGTATGTAGGATGGAGGTAACACTTTCAAACAGAATTATGCAGTATTTCTCTCCACTGGTGACTGACAGGGAAGTGCCCATGTTATCTCATTAGGGGACCGATACACTTCCTACTGAAAGCAGTGCAAAAGCTTCAAATGACATGACATTAAGAAGGCTTTGATCAGTCAGTCCTTTAACTTCCAGAGGACGACTCAAACTCTCACCATATTGTAAGCAGCACTCTCTATGGAGACATAAAATGGTGAAAATGGGACAAAATGTAACGAAGAAGGAAAGCAAAGCCCTAGTAGCACTCATTCTAGAGAAAAACCATTTGCAGGCATACCAACTACACAGCTACTTAAAGTGCAACTCCATTGCAGTCAAACAGTACAATTCAGCAGTATGTATAACCACCTCCATGATACCAATTTATACTTACAGTCCAATGAACTTCAATTGAGGATGAAGAAAGGATAGTAGGGTTGTGCAGATGTAGTACCACATCACCTAGTTCTCTCTGGACCTGCTTGTGATCCACACCTTGACTTGTTGGTGGAACATCTGTAATAATTTAAGATTCCATTCTCACAAGTATATATGATTGTTAAAATAAGTGTATGTAAATCCAGATGAATATATCATAAAGTATATGATGCTATCACCAATGAAGTTTACCCTAAGTACTTCCCAATTATGTATGAAAAACCTATGTATTTTCTCGAGCAAATCACCAATGCTTAGGTAGTACCAAATCAATGCACTGCACTTTCTTTGACAGACAGAAACAGGAGGGAAATGCTGCATAAAAAGAAAAATCATACTCAGAGATGTCTTTGGTAAATGACTACAGCAGTATCTCTTTATTCTTTCCTGCTGGGAGGAGAAAACATTCTATTACCCATTGCAAATTCCAAGAGACCAGGAAATCTATAAAGAATGGCAAAAGAAGAAGCTGTATCTTCAGATAAACTGATGGGCAAACTTACTCCTTTTAACTACAGAAGAAATGTAACAACTTCAGAAAAGAAAAATGAGTCACGTGGCTGCAGCTTCTCTGATGGCAAGTGACTTCTGTGAACAGGAGGCAGAACACAGCTGAGTGCTATCTGGCTCTTCTGACATTTGGTCTATTTTATAGCTAAAAGAATTGTTCATTTGCATGAAGGGACAAATTCCTCTCAAAATACACAATGGTACAATGGAAAGACATATTTTCTGCATGCAGAGCCCTTGAAAAGCATATTTAACTGAAATGGAATGACTGTGAGCATGTATAAAATTTATAGGGCAATCACTCATAGGGTGTCTAAAATATACATGTACTAAGGACAGCAGAGTAACAGTTTCTGTATTGATTTCATATGTTTCTCTTTGATCGCTTCATTTTAAACAAATACCATGCTGATTATGGCTAAAACTGACAGACTAGGAGATTCATGAAAAATACTTACAGTGGGTTTTTTTTTTAATGAATCTAATTCCACATACAGAGTAATGCATTACATAAACTTTGCTCCAGCCTACTACTTCCCCGCCTGACCTCCTCTACTGCTTAGGCAAGATCAGGGTTCTGTTCTCTGAAGACCCTGGAAATTTCCATATCTGTCTGCCTACAAGAAGTGCCAAAGAGTACACAGAAATTGTGTCTATATTTATATACAGCTGCAACTACTGCAGTAAGTCACTGCAGGTGTGCAGACTATCTTGAAAGCTGAGTTTTGGATAGTGCAGTTGATGCCGATATAGAAGACACTTATTAAATGCAAGTGCAACAGTTGTAAAGCATGCTTTTTGCATGGTGATCATATTCTCAGTTTACCAGCTTTCAGTCTTGTCTGAATAATAAAGAAAAGCATTGTAAGACTGTGTAAGGATAAGGCATGCAGACAAGTTTCTTCCCAGAAATATAGTTCCCATTTGGGAATACAAAGCCTGTATCACTTTGAAATTTTATCATACAGTTTCCTCAACATATTTACAAGAAGATGGGATTTCTTCAAAGTTGAAGCAGCACACTGAGGTTAGCATGCATTCAGTGTATGACAAATCGGGATTCTTAGCAAGGAACACTGATAACAAAACCAAAAACCCAACACTGAGTTACTGCTGTATCCACATGCGGTATGTTCTGCCAAACAGTCCATTTATCAGAGTATTTGTCTCCCCCCAAAGTTTGAAAGCATTAAAGATAGAAGCTTCTGTTTGGAGAGTTGCCTAAATATTGTCCTGCTTAGAATGTAACAAGAAAGTCAGTGGAATAATTAGTTCTATCTTTGCTAGTCATAAAAGATGAGTCATGAACAATATGAATCAAACCATTAATAGTCTTAGCCATTTGCACATCTGGGCTATCCAACATCATGCATGCTTTCTTGTTTTGGCTCCAAGCTTCCAGGACAGGGACTGTCAGTGAGAAAACCTAAGTGTGTTGTTAAAGCTGGTGAAGTGTAAAGATGAAGGTAGGTTAGGTTCCTGGTCCGGACATGCACTTTGGAAAAGACTATACCACCCTCTAGACACAAGTGTACTGGGAAATTTTTTAACTTACTTACCTAGACCACAATTTACACAAAATTGAAACAGTACTGGAAGAAGAGTGGAACTGCTTTAAAGAACTTGACATTTGATTGAATTTCTTACTATTGATGAAAATTTTATATATTGGTTGTTATTTTCACTCAGCCTTTGTGTGGTTCTCAGGTTCTCAGCCCTACTAGATAAACCATTCAGTTCTGTGAGTGAATAGAATATTCTGCCTCATTCGCTGTTTATCAGTCAGGACAGTGATCAGTTAATTTGGGACATTCAGACTCGCTATCTCATCTCCAGGAATGAAACCACACTGTGTGAAAACCAGACTTGTGCAAAATATTGCAGCCTGCCTGCATAATAACACGTGTTGCCATATTCCCAGGAACACAGAAATCACAAAAAGGTTACTAAATCTCTCCTTGGTAACAGACCTGTGCAATCCCTATTTTCCACGTGGCCTTGGCTCTGCTCTCTATATATCCATTGAAATTGTCACCCATTAGGAGAAATGCGTAATAACAAAGGACAGCAATGCAAAATTGTTCATACCCCAGGGGAGACGAGATAGACTTGCTTTCAGACCAACTTCAGAAAAATGAAAAGTCACCAAAGGAAAATGCTTTGCTTCCTTTAAGGAACTTCCTTTTAAAAACAAACAGGTACTTACTCACACAAACAAACGAATAGACATACAACACAGGCACTCTTAATAAGCCAATAGGTCAATATCTCCAGTAAGTAGGAAAAGAAGAAGAAAAAAAAAAAGATTATCACTTTTACTTTGAAAAAGAACATATCCAGTTTTTCCCTTCTAAGAATCCAAATATTTCCACTGGAAAAATGAAGGCTGCAAAGTTGCAGTACATTATTCCCTGCATATCATCATAAATGTCATTCTTTTCTACACTAAACACAAAGTTATTTTAAGTTTTGCTTTCAAGAGTAGTACTATTACAATACTTTTAATATATTGCCAAAAACTCTTCTACACTGCCTCATGATGCCCGATTCCTTCAAATTTTAAATTTCTCTCTTTCCTAATGCAGCAGAAACCAAATTAAATTATGTGCTGTTTCTCTCTATGTCTCAGTCTTAAGCCTCATTCGATTCACTGGACATAATAATATTTCCATGGAATTTGAGAGTGTGTGCAGTAACTTAAAAAATCAGGGATCACTGCTGTTGCTAACAAGTGCAATTCTGCAAGATATAGCTATCTTTGGATAAGAGATACTAGGGTTCCCTTAGGCAATGCAGTATGCTGTCTAAGCAGCTTTTAGAATCTATGTTATAGGGAAATGCAAGTTTAAACATTGTATTTTACTATCTAGCATATATTATTCAGTATCAAAGCTTACCTTGAGTTTTCACTGGATCAGATATTTGGCTTGGGTCACTTAGTCCATATGCATTAGCTGCCCTCACAAGGAATAGATAAATTGCGTTAGGTTTTAGCCCTTTAACTGCAAAACTCTCCGTTTTCACATTTTCAGCTACAGTTTGCCAGCTGCTACCAGACGCGTGGCTAAGGATAAACCACACAAAACAGGAGGTTAGCATGTGCTTCCTGAACAACGTGTTCTATCTAAGTGTAAGTACAGCGAGATGACATGAGATGCATATACCTGAAGGCCTCAATTATGTAAGAGGTTGGCGTTGCACCTGAATTCAAATTAGGTTGCCATGACAATGTTACTGTATTTCTGCTGACATCTGTCACCTCGGGTTTTGATGGAGCACTAGGAATCAAGTTTGGGTCAGTGGGTCTTGGTGGCTGCACTGGGACTCCAAACTCTGACAAAGGAGAGAGAAATGCTGAGTATAGACAGGAAGCAGCTGTAAGCTAAATGCTGTCCACATCTGCACTGGCAATTTATGACAGATAACTTCTGCATTTCAATTTCTGACTTTATGTATTTTCCTCCACGCGGAGAAACCCTAATTGATTTACCTTGGACCTCTATGTATGCACTCCATGTAGCTTCGCCACTAGGGGTTGAAGCGATGCAGGTGTACCGACCAGTGTCGCCCAGCTAAGTGGGAAAAGAGAAGAATAAATATTTGAAACAATCAGGCACTCAGTGGGCTAGAAAAGTAATTACAGCTCTCTATGTTCCCCCATGAATATGGATAAACGCATTAGGCTGCAAAAACTTCGAACCAGAAACTTCTTCCATTAGAAGTTATGATTTTGTGTGCTGCAAAATGAAAGTGGATACTTATTTCTGAGCATTCGATAAAGAACTGGAAAAGCTGCAGATTCTAATTTAAGGTTATCTATTCTGTAATGAACAAACTGAAAGCCAATTCTTGTAGCATTTATTCCTGACTCTGCGGAGGTCCTAACAAATAAACTGAGAAAGAGCTCAGATGACCAGACCCCATGCAACTGTCAACCTTCTGCCTGAGTAATGCCTGGGGATTTGTCTGGACTGCAGCACTGGGAGCATGACATCCTTAAAACAAAGCTTAAATATTGCACAGGGCCCTGTACATATGGGGTTCCCTCTGCTAGTATAAATTTCACTCTACAGCAGACCCAAAAAGGAATCTCCATATGCTATTCTCATCCAGTTCTGAATGTTGGATTATTTGTCCATATGTGACTTAATCACACTTCAAAAGAGTTTCTTTTTTTCCCCCCCAAAAAAGAAATGGTCTCCTCCTAAGGTCCCAGCCTCAGCAGATGAGCTGAATGGAAGTCCTCAAAAATCAGAGGTTCAAACTCTCAGCAGTCTAACTTGTAATTGGTAACAGGGCAACTCTAGGGAACATAGTAATGTATTCAAGCCTAATTTTTTTCAAAATACTACATTTTAAACCACAGAAAAGATAGCAGAGAATAGCCAGTATGCTAAAACTTAACATTTTAAAACATTCGACAGCATATGAGGCATGACCAGCAATACTGACAAGGTACTTGCTATAATTCCCTAAGGAAGCCAGGTATTTGACAGGTGGTTAACCATTTTTAAGCTATGTTTAAACTTGAAAAAATTGTTTTGAAAAAGCTGTGTACATGGCTCTATTGCTGCAGTATGCTAAACAAAGATTTTATTTATAAACATTTGAAATAATTAGAACATTTTAATCTGTTAGTGCTAAAGTCCAAATAATTTAAAGGATCTGTCTTAGTGAAATACAAGTTTTGCTTTCCCCTCCACGTTTTAAGTCCCTTAATTAATACCTCTTAAAAGCATTTTTCCTTATGAAATCTGAAATAATGTGCCCCAGGCAGAATAAGGTGTTAAGCAAAAAGAATGAATTATCTGAAAGCATGAAGTATCAAATATTTTAATACATTAATTTAACATTTCAATAACTCTAAATATAAGATTTACTACATGAAAAGTGCCCGGAGGTGAAAAAACAAAGTCAAACAAGAAAACCTGTTTGCCAGTTTGAGCTACCTTGGCATATCGGATCTGCAATGCTCCTGTCTCCAACTGCTTGATGCGAGAGTCCTGGGTAGAAATGAGGATCCCATCCTTTTTCCAGAGGATAGTGGGCATTAAAGCACCTGTGGCCACGCAGTTCAGTACTAAAGTACCATCCACAGCCACCGTCTGATTCACAGGACCCTGTCGAATGACAGGGGGAGGCCGGTCTGCAATCACTGCCAGAAGAAACAACAGGAAAGAGATTTCTGCAACTGGAAGCAATTTTCTAATCATCTAAGCAACAGCAGTTGCTTGAGGCTTTGAAACAAACTAAAGATAATTAAACAAGTAATTAAAATGCATTATTCAGGGCAGGGTACATTATAATGATGCACAACTACAGAATTTTAAAATGATACATGACACAGTATTTTCAGAAATTAAAGAAGCATTACATATTACATAGTGGTATCTGCTAGGCGTTCTCTATTCCCAATGTCTTTATAAAGTGGTAATGGAATGAGAAAGGACTTCCCAAATTCTTTGTCAAGGCGCAGATTTCACCTTGTTCATCTTCTATCATGTAGCAGGCCCATATAACAGGATTCATACTTTCAGCATTCAAAGAGAGGAAAAGGAGGGAGGTAGGTAGGCAGGGGATAACCTGGCAAATATGTACTTCTTTAAAACACTTTACTTGGTAGCATCAACTCATCTTGGTGCTGTCTCCTAATTGGGAGATGCCTAGCAGTAGGGTAAAGCAAACACAAAGCTAATGAATAGGACCGTATTAAAAATTTTCAACTAAGAAATATTTTTCCAGTAGTTTCTGACTGTTAGTTCTATGATGACTTAATCTGTCAATATGACTTTAAAGTCACAAAGAGAATCCCACAGTGTGTTTGCAGCAATTTTAATGCATCTTTCATACAATGATAATTAAAGGGTATAAAGCAGTCTCAGTATTCACAGAAAAAAGAATGATTGTCTACATGAGGTTTTTTTTTTCCCCCCATTATCCAGTGGATAATGAAAAACCGAGGTAAAAGCTATCTTGTTGTGTTTCAGCGACCTCCTCTACCTGTACCATCCAACATGACACGGACTGATGATCTGAAAATAACCGCAACTTTAAATGACATAAATCTGTTCAGCAGTGTCACGCAACTTAAAAACTGGTTTGGTAGCTGAAATATAAACCTGAAGTTCTGATAATTTGTGAATGTTATATATTTCTAAATTACTTTTCATAACAACAGACAGGGTGTTAGTACTGCTTTTTTTTTTGGCTAAATTCCAACTCCTGTAATTTCATTTGCATGTTCAAATGACACTTTGTGTTTTCAACTGCATAATTTATCCTTTACTACTTGTCCCAACCTGTTGTAATGCACTGTGAGGCTGTTAGTATCTTTCTCTGAAGAGACAGTCAAAATAAGCTCACTTTTAGTTTGTACTTGACAAGTTTGTAAAGAGCTTTACAGTTGTCAATGGTAAGAGGATGACCGATCTGTACGGAAGAAATCTAATGCCACTGAAATCCATGGCTAACTGAAGTGCCACTGAAGTTGATGGCAACTTCTATTACGTTTAGGAATACCAGGGTATCATTCTGCATATCCTGCCTTTACTTTTATAGAAGAACCAAAAAAATATTGTCCCAAGACATTATAGAAAACAACTATCCATCAGATCAATCCAGAGCCTATAGTCATAATAAAGGAAATATTTTTCAATTAATTTGACTTTCTCCAAGTTCAGATAGCACAGGTCATTAACAGGAAAACTCTTAATTTTCTTACTTTACTTTTTAAAATTTATTCCTCACCTTGCCATGGCCTTCTCCCCAGTGAAAAATGGATACAAGTGGATTAAGGAAAGTGGCTTACCACTTGTGAGAGGATGCAGTCCTATTCCTCCGAACAATCTCAAGCCGGTGGGTGTAAATAAACAATTTTATTCTCCAGGTTCACTGCATGTTTCCAGTACTGTATTATTTCTAGGTTTTCTATAGGGCAAAGGCCTAGTTTATGGAAACTCTTCTCAGACAACAGCTTCCCTCCCTTCAAAGTCTCTCCACAGACTGCCCTCATCTTTTTCCATAAGTGCTAAGATTGTTATTTTTTCTGTGCATCTTTGCTACTAAAAATATGAAGTATTTCTGATAATTGGCAAATTCACCTCCCATCAGCTTACATTACTGCTTGCAGTCATACTCCCTGTAGCTTTTTCATCTTAATTTTTTTTTCCCAACTGCTCCTAAAAAGGAATGTATAATAATATTCATTTGTATGTTATTCTACTGACTTCCATACAGGTTGAGGTTTTTTCCTTGCTATTCTGCAATATTAAATAACAGGGAATAAACAGGTAAATGGAGATGTTAAGCAAACAGCCATATAATAATAAAGATCAAGAGCTAGGCAGCAAGCAAAAAAGAGCCAGATAAATTAACAGATCTGACAAAAATCCACAAGCTAAAGTATACTTAATAAATATAAAATGGAAATATAGCGTTACACAATATCCAAAATTTTAAACCCCTGACAGAGATGGCCAAAGCAGGATTTTTATATTCAAAGACAAGTGCAATCCACATTTAATGCAAAGCAGATTTCAAAGTAGTGTCACATCATCCCACTGCTGTCTTCAAATACAAATAAAAACTTGGAAATGATAAAATAAAGGTCTCATTACCATCAGTAACTTCCAAGTAGGCTTTTGTTATGATACTTCCCGCAACATTTAAAGTCTGGCAGATATAGTACCCAACATCAGATCTCTGGACATTGGTGATAGTGAGGTCTCCTGTCTGGGAAACTGAGAATCGGCTGGATGACTGAGGGGGCTGGTATGAGAAAAGTAGATTCTACAAGATGTATAGGAAAGAAAGTGGGGAAAAAAAGGATTAAATAAATTCAAACATCAATAATATTAGCTTTCATATATCTAAACAAATTCATCTTTCCACATTATACATAAAACTTTCTGCTCTACATATTGTAAGAATGTCTATATTCCAATGTGAATAGATTTTACAGGGGGTTTAGTAATAAAATAGGTGCAGATATGCACGTATAATTGTGTAATTATTTTTGGGATTGCTCTAACACCATCTATGGTCAAAGCTGGGCTTTACACAAAGTTTAACAGGCAATAGCAAAGATGTGATATGTACAGACACCATAATGGTGCAAGCAACTGTGGTGAAGCTAATTTGTTTTAACATCCATTTTTAGAATATACTCCAGGGCTTTCTATTTATTTCATTTAAATGCAGATGTTGGTTTACGTATTTGTATTTTAACTTTTGCCTTCCTAAGAATGGAGCATTTTTTTAAAAAGAGATGCTGTTTAGGTCTTTCTAATCATAGTGTATGTGTTCTATAATGAATCTTATAATATAGAATTAAATCCTGTGCCAGTTTCTACTTAGAGATTTTTGGTATGAAATACATAGTATTTACCAACAGTGATCAAAAGTCAGAACTGCAATCAAAATAATACAAGTCTTTTGCACTAAATACTGATTCTGAATTTCTACCTCTGGCTGAACAATTTGTGAATGAGAGGCTATTTTTTATCTCTCTGTCTTGCTTAACTACATTTTGCATTTCCAAAAATCATCCAAAAGAATGGGACGCAACATCCTCTATTTCAATATTAGCGAACCCTATTCATTGACCTCTTCCTCCAGTTCCCTCAATCATCCCAAGTGGTCACCACTCAGCGGAGACAAAAATGAGCCTGAAAAATTATGTACTAGACATTTGGTAAGGAAAAAAAAAAAAAGTAGTCGTCCAGGTCATACAGGAATACAAACACAATATGCTGGCATACTTATACCATTGAAGATTATCATCTAAATTTGGTTAGCTGTCTAGCTGTACTTAGGTACTAGGCATCAATGTTGCAAACGGGGTAAAGAAGCCAATCTCTAAGCGTTTTCAATTTCTCTGGCCTATTGTTTTGTAACACAAAGAACCCTGTCATATGCTGTTGCACCATTCATTCCTTACATTCACAGGAAAACCAGAATCCCGCATTCCTTCTTTCCTTCCAATAAAGAATACTCTGTGTCACATCCCTCCTTCAAAAGATGACTCTGAAAGAAAACTGCGATTCTCTTGCAGTGCTATATTGTGTTTCACCCACTGGCTTTGCTTTACAAAGAAGCTGAAAATATTTTTCCCTCCCATTCAAATAAGGAAGCTGGGAGAAAAAGGTGACCTATTCAGGTATGACCTGTCAGCCAGCTGACTGTGGGGGACAGTAGATCTCCTCAGCCCCAGACTAGAGTCCTACCCCCACAGTGATGCAGATCAATACAGCGAATGGTTTAGTTTGCCAGACGCACACAAACACGTGGCAAACTAATAGCTGCACCATAAACCCAGAACCAAACTTTCCGAACGTTTGGGAGTGTTTGGGAGGTCAAACAAACTTCAGCATTAGTCGTCTCTTCATCTCTTAAGAGTTCTCCCTGTTAGGTGAAAAAGATTTTCATAGTAGTGAAACAGGGAATGTTTCTGGATGTTTCACAGATTTATTTTTACATTCATGGAGAAAACGGGAGATTGAGCAAAACAGAAATATCCTTTCTAGTAAGGCTGACATCACCTAGCATGCATGTGACTTAGAAGTAGAGAAGAAATATCTGGCATCTCCAAGCTCTAGACCTATTTTCCACATCTTCAAAACAATAATTACAATATTTTTCTTATGTGATATCATCTCTTCAAGAAACTGCCAGGAAGAAGGGACAGAAAAGCTGGTTTACCTGGCTTCCCTCTCTCCGCCAAAAGATGGCTGGCTGGGGGTTTCCAGTTGCTTCACACTGGAAAGTCACCGTTCTCCCCAGTGCAGCTACCTGATCTCGAGGCTTTACAACAAACTGTGGAGGCTCTGAAAGGAAATTACCGAAAAAGAAAATAAATCACACTACTATCAGAAGACCAAAGTTAGCCTATTTGAAAGCACAATTTGCCTACTGACTTCAAATGGTGTAACACGGAATAGTTAAGTTTCTTTACGAAGGAGAGGCAGTGCAAAGACATGTCAGTATCTAACAGCCACAGCTTCAGCATCACTCAGATCATCTTTTCTGTCACTGGACCTCCCAATTAAAACTCCGAGTGGGCATCACATGCTTTTATTGCTGACCACTTATATAAGGAATTAAGTCCCACGCAGCTAATGAGACAACTTGCAGAGCAATAGTCATGGATACGAACAAATCTGTTACAATTTCGTTTTTAAAAGAAGGAGTATGGCTACACGTCCGAAAGGAGAAACCTTGGAGCGACAAGTGGCCCACAGGCCACGCTTTGTCAAGGGCTGCAATAAAAACTGTCGAGCAACCAGGAATTTGGACTTATATGCACAAAAGTCATTATCTTTGATTTAGGAAAGCTGAGGAGAGAAAAAGCCCTTAATTGCTTAGATAAGAGACTTTTGATGTCGACGAGGTCTCAAAAAACTTTAAAGTCAAAAGCCCCAGAAATATTTTTGAACAAATTATAACGATTAAAACTACTCAGTCCAATTACTGAAGAGGAGTGAATTTAAAGGAACAGCAGAGCTAAATGTCTTCCTCATTTACATAGGCAAGGGCATGTTCAAACAAAATATATATGCAAATGAAGGCAAATTCAAAACATCTGCTCAGCCTAACATTACAAATACTGCCAGCATTGTCCAAACTGTTTGATTTATACAGACTTCAACAACCCCTTCATCTAGTAGTAAATAGAATGTCAAAAAATCATGTCAGTCACAGTAAAAAAAAATCAGCATAGATGACGACATTAGATATTTTGATGGGGCTAGCACAGAAAAAAAATCTAGCTTGTTTTATAGGCTGTTAACTCTCACTTCTTGAAAAATATGCATTAAATGAAAGTCCATTTACTTATTAATTTCCAATTCCTTCTGATCATCTGTCCAAAACTAATTATGCTCTCTCTCTTCTTTGGGCTGAGAATAAAGGGGATGTTTTGAATCTGACTTTAATAACTGAAGTGTTTTTGGTGGTTTTGTTGTGTTGTTTTTTTTTTCCCTTTCAAACATCTCTGTATTTACAAGATTTTCCTTTAAAATAGTGTGTGAATCATATAATTTAAAGATATGCTCAATGTGTTTTATAAACATCAAGTAAGTGTGGTTTTCTCTAGAATGAATTCAATAACACTCAAAGTCCTTTTTCAGAAAATTGCTTTCAGTGTTCCTGTGGGCCCATACTTTCAGCTATCTGTCCCTCATGCCTTTTATTTTGGCTCCCTATTGAGTTCATATTAGAATATAGTCTTCCTACGACCCTCCTCTTTGGGAAGAATTTTTAAAGCACAACATATTACTATTTACATTTGGATGCAAATGCTACCTTTCCTAGAATTTCCTTACATAGGAACATACCCAAAGTGAAGGTGAGATTGACCTACACTAACTAGCAGACTTCAAAACATTTAGCTCCGAAAGGTTCAATCAGTACCTTGGAAGAAGATGCGGGAAGATTTTGACACGACATTATGTTTAATTTGGAACGGAAAGTGAAACCGTTGGGGGTTTGCCACAGGGTTGTGAGGTATGGTGGGGAGAATGGAGATGAGGGTGAAGCACCTTTGTTATGCTGTTGGATTCCAATAACAAGAATAAATTTAGCATATAGTTAAATTTAGGCCTTGGCTGGTTCTGTACTAGTCTGTGACACAATGCCACACGAAATGGAACTGCGGGTTTCTAAATCCTGTGCTAGGGCATAGGATTTATAAGGTTTCAGATTTCATTGAACTTGGGAATGAGTACAGCTATAAAGAGATTAAAATGGAGAAATAGCTGAATGTTTGTGATTCTAGTACCTGAAGGTACTACACTGTTCAGGGACTACTGAACACAAAAACCGAGGGGAAATTCAGTCTTTCAGGTAACCGTGGCAGAATTTATAAAATGTAAATAGGTATATGTTTCTCTAGATATTATTCTAAATATGTATTTTATATATTATTCTAAATACACAGGTGTATTATGCATATGTATATTATTCTAAATATATTGCCAGTAAGGTAAATAATAGACATCCTATTAGATTCAATGTCAGAAGAATTAAAACAGGGTTAAGTGAACTTTGCTGTTAAATTCCATGTATTGGAAGCATTTTCACCATCTTTTTTTTTCACTTCAGTTTGCTTTCACACCTTAGGTCACACACATGTGATGTGTGATGACTATACTGTAAAAGATGATGAAATAATAATCCACTTAAGGAAAGAACAACTGCTATCCTTGAGACCTTTAAAACAAAAATATTTTTTATGGAGCACTTTGAAGTTCAACTAGTGCAGTCACTGAAGAAAGACGACATTAGGATTCGACTCGTTACATCATGTAAAAACAGACAGAAAGTTAGCAACCCATTACCTTTCTCTTTGCCATTAAGTTACCCATACTTCATGCAGAATTTATTCTGTGCGATGTGTCTTGTCAATAACAAGTAAAAGATGGGAGCTGACTGGTTGAAGGACATGGAAGGGGATGGATGGGAAGGGGAGGAGAAGTTCCCGTCACAGTGATACGATGATTAGAAGATGGCCAATAAAATTTCAACTTACCAGACACAACTAAAAACAAAAACAAAACAAAAAGAAAACATGGAATAAATAAAATTGAACAGATATGAAACAAAGCAAAGAATAAAGCAAAATTAAAAAAAATAAAATAAAAAGGACCCTTGGTAAGGACCTTAGAAAGCACACATATATTCTGATATATGAAAAATAGGTTAAAAATGTTGAACCACATATTTTTAATCTGATTTTTAAGCAGAAGACTCTATCAAATACTGAAAGCAGGCTGTAGAGGAAAACGGGTAACAGACTAAAATAATGGTCAGGCACGCTGGGTTCTACTCCAAGCCTTTCCAATGAACTGTTATGTAACCTTGAGTAAAATTTCTTTTTTTCATAGCAGCATTATTTCTCTGCATCAAGAGCTTTCCATAGTAAAATGAACTTGAAACCTCCAGTCAATCTGCAAAATTGCTGAAACGGAACTGTGACGTTTACACCCTTTCTAAAGCATCCAAGTATCCACAAATGGAAAAAAAACTTTTCTGAGGCTAATAGCTATTACAAAGGGAGTTTATTAAAAAATTAATAATACGCTGAGGCATGCAGCCCACACACCAATCTTTTCAGGATAAGATTGCTGTATCAAGGTCATAATGCTCAGTACTAAACTGTAAATGCAAACTAAACCACAATAAAAATAGTTTTAAAAGATTCTTAACCCTTTTCTTCCCTCCCACCCCAAACCTCTATTTCACTTTATTAAAAGACAGATTTATTGCAAAACATTATATTTCTCAACAGAATTTCCTAGGGGTAAATTATCTAATATTCAATTATCTTTCAACTATAGTTGAAAATTTTCATAAACTTTGAAATGGCACAGATCCTGGTAGGCTAATTTCACTTATGGAAGAAAGGCATGTTAAAAAAAGCATTCCAACCACCTATTTCAGTAATTGAAAGAACAGATTGAAAATAAAAATGTAAAAATAATACATTTCTAAAACATACAAAGATACTGGCAAAAAAGTGAATCAAAAAAGGGTGGGCAGTATAATTACAGTTGTTGTTGTTTGGTCCTTGCTACTCCTCGAGGAGCATAGGGCTGCAACAACACTATGCCACCGAACCCGGTGGGATAGTGTTGTTGCAATTTCTGTAACAGATTTTGTTTTTTACATGATTGGGTTGTTAGCCCAAAAATAATTACCGTAAAAGTCCAAAAATACCTAATTTTTTAAATGCATGTTACAAATACCAAGCCCTGCAACACTTTGGTCTTATCGCTTGATGTTGAGAGTAAACCAACTACTGTTCAGCAGGGTACACTTTCATATCAAGTAAGTAAGCACCTGCAATACACCATCCTCTGATAAAACACATGGAGGAAACTAATAATATCCAGTCTGCCAAAATTCATTAGGCATAAGGAATACTGGCTTACTGTTCAAATAAATACAGAGGACTCCAGGTGTATAATGAAAATGAAGCCGAAGGAGAATCAGATATAATATTGGAATTTGGATCACACTGAAGCCAAGAAAATGCAACTGAATGCGCCAAAACCAGATCATATAGAAAATTCGGTTTTTATGTTGTTAGAGAGATTTTTTTTTAGGAAATAATCCCAAACAGAGGAAGTTGAGATTACTATTTTTCAAAGCTTTGCTTTTCAATTTTAAGGAAATATTCTGAATGTACTTTAGCCGTCTAGGTTTGTGGGTTCAGTATTTCTCAAAGAGAAAATCAGCGTGCATCATTCTGCTCAGATTATCCTGGCAAGTCTATGATTTCTAAGAGGAGCGGCCAAGAAATAATGCACAAGAATTCCTGAGAGAAATATGCTCATCCCCGAGACTCAGCTCCTAGCTACTCTTGATCTTGTTTAAGTACATTACCCAGTAACCACTACTTTTTAACTGAAAAGCTCTCTACTAAACTTGCAATTACGGTCTGACCTACTCTGGAATTAGAAATGCTTCTCCATAAAACACATCTCACATTCTACATGAAACAGCTTGATAAGAGACTTAACGGGATGCAATTCTTGAATAGAGGAAGTAACTATAAATTACCAATTTTCCATTACTCGAGTAGCGCCAAAAAGAGAAAAGTTCAGCCTTCTTGGTAGGAATGCAAAGCTGCCTAAGCCCTCTACTGAAAGCTCACTTGAAAATTTCTAACAGATAGATATCTGTCTTGGTTGCTCAATTACATTTCTACAAATTAAATTAACTTGTAAGTGCTGAATTTCCACTTTTCTTTTTACCAGACGGTTCTGTTATTGTAGGTCAAAAATAACCCTGTCAAGCAAATGTAGTTTTTTGCCCACCTGTAAAAACAGAGGGGATATGGATATAGGAAAATAAATCCCTGCAGAAACAGGGCATTGCATTGGTTGCAAATCTCTGGCAAGGGCAAAGGGTGAAATTTCATAGAAAAATTTAAACAGTTCTGTCAGAGGGACATCATGTGGTTTAAAAGAACAACAATAATAGTAACAACTACAACAAAGACCGCTTTCTTGGTTTGATTTACATATTATTGATATCTAAGGTTATTAAAACTGAGAAGTAAGTAGTTTTTCCTCTATTATGGCACATTTTATTTGACAGCATTTTCAATTATAAATAAATTAATTTTCCCTCTGCTAATCGTGGCTTTTCACATGGCAATTAGGGGGAATAACCTGTTTGTAAAGACAGGAAGGTAGCATGCAAAACCACAAATACCAAAGGAATAATTTTTTTTGCCTTTCAAATGATTTCCTTGACATGTGAGGTTTTTCAGGGATGACATTTCCACTTGCTGAACAAAAAACAAAAGAAAAGTGGTTTCCAGACTAGTGACGTGATCATTTAATGCCTTATTCTTGCCAGCAATCCTATCAACCTCACTGGGACTACTGGTATCATTAAATACACTCTCAGGAGTAGGAATTTGCAGTTTTAGGACTCAAACTACAGACTAGTATAGTTGCCAGATGTTAATGGAGCAACTATTGTATTTGACAGACGTAGTATTGCAGGGTCACAGGATAATCAGGTTGGAAGTAACCAAGAGGTCTCTAGTCCAACCTCTTGCTCAAGTGGGGTCAGCTATGGGGTGAGACCAGGTTGCACAGGGCTTGATCCAGTCGGGTCCTTAGACTGAGAAAGCACAGCCTCCCTGGGCAACCTGCTCCACTGCTTAACTGTCCACGCAGTGAAGAAATTTGTCCCTACAGCCAGCCTCGATCTCCCTTGTTTCAATTTACATCGTCTCTTGTCCTCCCACCATGCACCACTGTGAAGAGCCTAGCTCCGTCTTACCGACAACCTCCCTGTAGGTACTGGGGGCTGCTGTAATGTAATGTCCCCCCACCCCACAGCCATCTCTGCTCCAAGCTGAGCAAGCACCATGCTCTCAGCCCTTCCTCACAGGACATCATGTACATATGAGATCGCCGCATACTGTATGTAATGCCTAGATCTCTAAATAACGCGTTTTGTAATTCTTCTCACAAAGGTGAATGCAAATGCTGAATCTAGTGTTTCTCTGTAACACTCTGGTCTCCTCATACTTGGAATTAAACATTACAGAGCTGTGTCTGTTTCTTAGCCTGATATTGGACAAGCTATAAACTTCAAGTATGCCATTCTTGAAAGCTGTGGTAGTAATTATTTATCTCAAAAAGAGTAAAATTACAGAAATTTTCATTCCTTTATACTAATAAGGTGCTTTTGAGGTCCTGAGATTCAAAATGGTACTTAATTACTAAACAGTATTTTGTTCTGCATATTAAATACTCATTAATTATTGTTCTAACTATTATTATTTATGAACACCTTCCAGGCGCTCAGAAGATATCTTGTTATTCAGCTGACACAAGCTGAATACTTCTGATTTAAGTTCAATGGGTTTCATTTTTGATTATTTAAATAAAAATCTCCATGTCTTCAATAACTGCTTGACACCCTTGTAACATATAGAGGCTATTATAAAGGAAGCAAGAAAGTATAATTCTACACCAGAGAAATGACACGATCCCAATCTTCAGGTGAATAATTACATACAACAATCAAGCTCATATACAATCTTCAGCTTCTGTATAAATCCTTTGCCATATGATTGATCTAGGAAATGGCAGTCACAATGAAATTTAGATTGCTTCCAATTCATTTTGTGATCCATTAATCCCAGCTCAAGTGAAAAATATCAGAGGTTGCACGTGCCTGTAGAAACAAACCGGCTGCGAGTATGAGCCTATGTGCCAGAAGAGACAGCGGACATTGGGAGCAGTGTTTCTGATGCGGTTGGCCGGGCACAGACCAGACAGTGTGAGAGGAGAAACTCCAGAGCTACCAACAGAGATACTATAGAGCGCGCTGCATTATCTGTGATGGAGCATTGCAGCTCTACAGAATGGCTGAAACTCAGCTGTTTGTAATCTGTAATAAATGAGTGGGTGAGAAACCCACTGTATAATCTTTGTCTGAAATGCGTGGGTACAGAAAATTTGGGTACTAGAGTTACATGCAGAGGAAATGTGAGAGTCTGAATATGTTTCGCAAACTGGTCAAACTCTGACTGCTCACTCCTAAAAAAAAAAAAAAAAAAAAAAAAGAAATTCTGAACCACTTTATTTTCCAATTCCTTCCCTAATTCCAAACAAAACCTTAGATAAAAAGCAGCCAACCTTTCCTCTTCATAAATATGTTTCACTGCTAAGCCTGCTAAACTCTGAAGTCTAATTAACTACTTTTTACTCTGAAGTATCTGAACAAGGGTCATTGAATGCCTTTCTGCAACACGACTACCAGAAATTTATGTTGGTGTTTTGCAAAAACTTTTATTAAGGGAGATAGTTTAAGACAATGTGCCATGTTTCATTTCCTATCTAGTGATTTGTAGGCTATTTGTTCTTAACAAAGCAATCTGAAACACCCAATATCCTTGATATGCACATCTCTCTGCGGTCATTTGTGGAAAGTATCACCTTCTACAGAGAAATAAACAAAGGCCAAAATCTCTTGTTCTGAAAAAAATATAAATGCTGCCATTCAGGTCTCTCCTGGCTTCACCCTGTGAAAAATATGGGAAAATAACACATGGTACATTGCAAAAAAATTGGGGTATATCGCTTTTCATCCTCATTGGTTTCTCTATTTTCAGCTGTCACTTCTTGAGGTCTAGATAGATCTATATAAAATTCGTATTTTCCCAGATTTTCTTCTAAAATTCACATTCATGTAAGACACCCTTACTCACCATGAACGCTTTCACGGTACGCAGTCCCAGAGCATGAAGAGTGATTCAATACAGTACAAACTTCTGAGGAAAGGTCTAACAGTCTGACGCCAAGCATGCCACAGCCACGTAGCTGAGTCAAAATGCTTACATGAGGTTTTACATGTTTCTAATCAAAAGGGATGACTTGTAATTCCAAATCCCCAGCAAGGGAGTGATCACAGTTTATTACATTTATGGTGACTAGAAAAATTCTGGTTTGGATCGCTGCAGATGTGTCAGGTGAGCACTTCTTAAGTTTAAAGGAACAAGTGACTATGGTAACTTCAAAGTTATCAAAGGCAAGAAGATAGACATTTAACTGATTGGAAAAGAAACAGATTAATGGTTTTCTATAACGGTACTGTGAGTAAGAGTGTGAAATTAAGAAAGCAAGCAGTTGCGTGAGTATTGAGAAAAATAGCTCTGATAGTACGATCACCTTTAGAAATAGCAGAAACCTAGAAACCTGTAACAATGTTTCAGATCCATGCACAGAAAAGCTAATAAGGGACAAATCTCAGCATCCACTAGCTGCCGTGCTCCTCAACATCCTTCCCAATGAGTTTTGATTTGTATTTATTTGCTTTTTGTTTACAATTGACCCACGCTGACTCATCTGTTAGGAGTCCGACTAGTGCAGACTCCCCGTGTGCTGGGCACTGAGTTGGAAACAGGCGGGCTAGCGTCCGTGCCCTACGCGGAGGTGCCACTCGGTCGGTGCCGGCGGGCTGCCGGCTGCACTTCTCACTGTGAGCGTACCCGGCTGCACCCTGAGCCAGCGGCTAGGAGACAGCTGCAGTCTGCAAACCTGGTGGCCACATCGCCAGGACACTTAAATCTGGCCGTGCAGGGCAGAATATATTGGCTCATTTTCAGCACAGGGTGCGTGCCTGGCGGGCTGGATGTAGCTTATACACCTCTTGACTTGGTACTCAGAGGAAATGGGCAGGTGCCCGTGTGTACCCAGGAGACCTAATGTGCTCTCGGAGAAAGTGGTCAGAGTCTGACGACGAAAAAAGGCAAGCATTGCTCCTTGGTGCTGACAGTACAAATAAAGCCTTGAAAATATAACTGCCTTTAGAGCTGGTACACATACTAGGGAGAGAACACAGGCAAGGGTATGACTTCAGAACATGTACCTAAACATGTACGTCACAACACGTGCAGCGTGGCAGTTCAACACCATCAGCTCCAGACCCGATTTCGGAGATCAACTTCAAGTGCCATGGATTCAAAATCAACCACTCTCCCTCCTGCAGCAGAGCAGGAAGGCATCTGTTCTCAGCTCTGCGGTGGGAGCAAGAGGCAACGAGTTTGTCGGTTTCACTATTGGCATTACAACGTCACTATGCTTCTCTACTCTCTTTGATGGCTTAAACTTCACCCTCTGCTGATAAACAGCATTAACCAAACCTCCTGCTTAGCTGCTATTCTGTTTTCAAGAGCTATCAAATGGTATTTTGGCACCTTATGGATTACTGGCCATTTTGAAATTTAATTTAGGCTGAGAGGTGTTTCCCTCCTCAACTCTAATTGATGGGGCTGGCTCTATCTCAGCTGTGTCTCAGTCATGGAACTGTATTATCTTAATGTCTGCTTCACAGCAGGCTAATGAATCTTCCCTTTAAACCATTTAAAAAATCAAGATAAAAGGGGCTACACGAATGTGTGCATGTATATGCCTGTGTGGGAAGGAACCTACTGCAAAAATTTGTGGGAAGAGAACAGCATGTAAAATGTACTCACCTGAGATTTTTTTGATTTGCAACTGATTTTGCTGATACTAGCTACAAAATAAGAAAGTTCATAATCTCTCCTTCTGCAGGAGTCAATGAAGATTTCTATGATAAAAACTAAAAATGTGGAAATAGACTTTGCACTGTGGTTTTAAAAGGTAGCACTTCTCAGGTTAATGCATGTAGCAGACAGTTTAAAACATTTATAAATCCTCTAGTCATTGCCTTGAGGTGACAAGAGAAATCTGAAATATGGGGGTTAGAAGACAAAGAGAGGGCAAGAAGGATTTAAGGTCTTCCAGAAGTTCCTCTCCTAGTCTTTCCTCCCCCCTTCCTTGCTCTGTGTCCTCCCGAAAGCATCCTATAAACCAAACACAATTTAGAGAGCACACTTAGGACAAGTCTAATTCCATCTACTTAAAAACTAGAGTAATGCAGTAAAACTGTGGATCCTGTTTCCCAGGCTTCTCTTTTCAGAGAAGAGTTGTCTTCCCCTGTGTTTAAAAAGAACTGAGGTAATTTGGGGCACTGCTGCAACCTAAGTAGTCGTGGCTAAAAATATTTATACTAAAGCCTTTTAAAAGAGTGAAAAAAGATAGATGAATTTTAAATAAGCTGTGCAGTAGTACAAAAAGATTATGATAGCTGGATACTATTTGAAGAATTCTTAGGTGCTTCCTACAGCATTTCTTGACTTACAGTAAAAGATAGTAGAGCTGAAAAGGAAATGGAGTGGGATTTTTTTCCCAGCTGTTTATGATAGCACAGTTTTCTTCTTGGAAGGAAGTACTTGAAATCCATAGCAACCTTCTTATTGTAAGTCAAAACCATTTGTGAAAAGTGGCCAAAACCCCATGATCGATGGATACCAAACACGCACTAAAAAATGGAAGGACAATAAATCTCTACAGTGCAGTGACTTTTGATCATTCAAAAATGTTATTTTGGGCATGCAATACTCAGTAAGGAATACTGTTAACCGAAACAGATACTATTTCAACAGAAATCTGGACTTCTTTTTATGGGGACACCACGTCCCTCACATAGAGACAACCCAAGTCTACATATGGGACACTAATACCTGAACCTACTTGTTAATAATGTTAACAGGAAGGTAACCATGACGTATTAACAAATTTTAATTATAGGTAGCAAAAAATACAACTTGTAAGAATTCTTTACAAGATGGAATTAGCTATCAGGTACTGAGAATTTTTACTGTGATGGAGATAGAAAACGGAACAAGCTGCTTAAGGAAATAAACACAATGTGCAAAAATAATAATTAAAAAAAATCAGGGACATTCAGCCTGATTTTCATACAGTGAAGCAGTGGTTCACCTCTGCCAAAAGACGGTAATGCTATCAAAAATTACTGTTAGTCTGAAACAAAAGCGTTGCTGCATCTATGATGGCCTAGGAATATTAGCAAACATGTTTTGAGGTTAAGTCTTTAGTGAGGTTAGTCACACTCTTCAAGGGAAAATATCTGACAAGATGTGAGCACCCAAGAACTCTGAAGGAAGAGGTACAGAAAAGGCCATCAGACCTTGCTGGTGGAAGACTGGACCACAGCAGAACTCTCAGGTGACTTCTTCCTCTGTAGTGAGACCCAAGTATGAATGTGCTACCTTAGCTGTCAAAAGAGAGAGTGCCTCTTTGATTTGAGGAGATGAAAGTCTTAAGTGGGCTCTCATTATACCACTGAAAGATGCAAAGAGAACAGAATCCTCTTCAATGCTGTGTTTAGAGAGCAGAGGACATTTCTGAGAATAAGACAAGCAACCCAATGTCCCTCCAGATAGCTTTGTTTTTTTGTTGCTCAATACTCTCATCCTATTCCATACTTAAGTGGAAAAAAAAAATCACTCCAAACTTTGGGAATTAATGTCTGGTCATAGGGACAAGAGGAGCATGAGGAAAATAAGGTAAGCATACTTGATATCTAGCAGTTTAACCCAAAGAAGCTGTTGTTTTCTTGCACTGGAAGATTCTGATACTGAGCCTGCTAGGTGATCTAGTTCATTTATAAAGACTGCAAGATATTTTATTACCGGTTCTTCCATGTTATTCAGCACCTAACAATAAAATATTTCAGTGCTCAAATAAAACATAATTCACAGTAACAAATGGTACTCAAAACAGCTTATCAAAATAGGGTTTGACTCCACTGTTAGTGTAAGTCAGCCTTTTTTTTGACAAGAACCAATTCAGAGATGACTGATTTTAATGATGCCTGTAAACTAACAAAAATAAGGACATGCACTATAATCACTGTATAGTCCTTGTGAAAATTCCTTGTAGACAATAAACAAGGCAAAAATAAAGTATTACCTTTTTATGGATGTTTAGCGTAATTTAATAAAGCTTAAGTTTATTTCAGAATGAACACACAGCAGAAATACTGTTTAATGAACAACCAATGAAAATTATTATACCTTGCACTATATTTTATATATAAACCAAAAAGTTTGCAAACTCAACAACTTGCAGTAAAATTCCACTTTGTCTATTCCAAAGATTATTGAAATGTTATCTTTAGAACAGCAGTCACAAAATAAAGTCTGTAACAGTGAAGCTTGACACAAAACCAATTGATTTTTCCCTAGCCATGGGATTTAGGAAATTGCAGGCACTAAAAAAGTCTTCAGTTTTAGTTTGATACTTTTTAATTGAGTTCTGAAGTATGCTGCATAAATCTACTTTCTTCAATTCTCTGCAGCAAGTAATCAAAAGGTAGAATTTTTAAGAACTTTACAATGAAGAAAAGCCTTTCAGCAGGAGAAAGCCTCTAGCTTCAAACTATTTTTGTAGTAATCTTTCTCCAAATTACTTGGACTCCTGTTCTACTTGCTCAGAAACATCTGTCTCAAGTCCTTGTTTCAAAGTACTAAATTGTAGGAAGGGATCTCAAAAGTTTTTAAGTGTTATTTTCCTGTAAGCAGTTGCTGTCACTGTTGTGAGACTATGTAAAAAAAAAAAAAAAAAAAAATCCATTTAAAAACTTACACATCACAGAAGCAGCTGTTTATTAAAATATGTTATATGGATTTGAAGCAACTATAAATCACACTTTTTTTTTTTTTAATTTTGCTGAAATATTTACCTGCATTTCTTATACCTATATTTTAGAAATGCTTCGGGAATCTTAGTTTTCATCACTTGCATCAATAGAACAAGCAACTTCAAGGCACTAATCTCTTCTTCAGATAGTTTCCTCAGTTCCTTCTGATAAACTTTTAAGATTTATATTCTTTCACCAGAAATAGGTGGAAAACTCCTCAGATCCTTGATAGAAATCTGAAGTGCATCATAGTTTACAGCACTTATTAAGGGGGAAAGGATCTGTCTCTTTAAGCTATACTAATCACAAGAGATGGTTTCCCTCATTCATCCTGCCAAGAGTTTATTTATTAAAAAATCCTGAAGTTCATAGGACAATCACTATTCTCCCTCCCTCCCTCCTTCATGAGGACTGAAGACAGAATATGGCCTAAAATTAGTTCTTTCAAAAGGAGAAATACTGATTTAAAGAGAGATCATGTACACAAGTTCAGATTTAAATCCAAATCCTAGTTTTAAAATTCATGTGGTTAAATTCATCCATAATACTGTGAGGCATTCACAGCAACACATAACAACCACCATATACCTCAAGAGCATTTTGGTAATCCCATAAAAATCTGAATTTTATCTTTGTTATTTTAATGTAGGTAGCTCATATGTCTACAAAGCAATTACATTTACAGCCAATTTATGTGTACGAGCGGCCTGACACAGTGGAAACATTTATATGGTATCTGACAGATAAAAGAGCAAAACTTACTCATTTTCATTCCGGGTGGTATTCTCAACCCTACCCAGGAGCTTTATCAAATAGATGTCTTTTAAGATGTGCCTTGAAGCTACTTTGTACAAAGAGGGGGTGGAAGGAGGAGGAAATTCCAGACCTGAAGCCTGTGCCACCTTTTCAGATTAAAATTCCTTGTCAGTTGACTAGTACAGCAAAATCCCAGCCAGAAGTCACCTATCAAAAGCTCTGCTCACTATTCACCTTGCAGACAAGCTCTGTTAACCCTAAAATTAATGACATCATAAGCTAAAACGCTCAATATCAAAGATCACCACTGTAAAATATGAATTGGCCAGAGTAATTTCCATAGGAATTCTTCTTTTTTCCTGCCAAACTGATAACACTGAATGTATTTAGTGCCTTTGAATGGCAAAAATTAAATTTTACAGTTCAATCACTGCTGCTGCATGTTGAGGTGCATATTAGGCAGGGTACTGTAACAAGTATTGCGAGGTCCTCCAGAGCCACTGCTTGAGGAATAAGACTTAAGAAGAACTCAAAGTTTGAGGACCGTCATTCACTACCAACCTGCTGGTATCAACAGCCACAGTGGTGGTACTATTCTTGTGAAGTCCTCAAGTCAACTGACCTGCCTGACCTATTTCTCTTTCAACTGCTGCGCAATAGCAACTACACTGTCATTGCTATAATGGTTCTTGGCCAACTGCCTACTAGGTCTTCCACTGGAGCCCTAATTCCCACCTGTATCAGAGAGCAAAGCTTGTTTCAGCATAAATTATGAACTTATAAAATCAGATGTTAAAAAAGCCTGATGAAGTATTCCAAAAGGGAGTGAAGCATATGGAAGTAGGGAAAAATATATAAAACCTTTGGCTGTTAGATTTACTTAAAAGCATTTTTATGATAAAATGTGAAATTTGCAGGTTTTTGAAGAAGCTCTACTTCTATTGCCATTAACAGTAAAAATAATTCACTTTTAGAACTGAAGTTCTGAGGCATGCATTTTTGGTAATTTGGTATCCCTTAGGAACACAGGCTTCAATTAAATTGTATATAATATTATTTCTACAGTCTTGCTTCAAGGCATAAAACTAAGCAAATCGCATAATAGAAATCTCCACGAAAACATGAAAAGCACCTTGCATACATATTAAATATGTACACAATCAATATATCCAACTTGTTTAGTGCAAGAGCAAGAGAGAAATCCACTGGTTCCAGAGATGCTCTTTCGGCCACTGTTCTCTTTTTCTGGAGCACCGTGGCTACTTGGTAACAGACAGTGTGTTGGTAAAATATCATGTATTAGACTCTAGGCTGCTTCCTGGCAGTTTGTATTGACTGAGGTATTTATTTAATAATTAATCTTCTCCTGAATGAAATGCTTCCACACGTATTTAGCAATGTCTCTATATGTCTCACATATGCAATACACATTGCTGCAAAATGAAAACAGGAGACTGAGACACTCTAATTTTAGGAAAATGCAAACAACAGCAGGATTACATTTTCTTAACTATTTAATTTCCCAGGAGAAAATAAGATAACTTGACAAACAGTTTCAAAGATGGAAATGCTTTTAAGCTGCAATAGTAAAAGACTAAGTGAAGGGTTCAAACTTCCATGTCAATACAGAACTCCACATTTGGTTTAGGAATATGACTGAAATGGCAATAAAAATACACCATCTGTACTTCATGCAGGAGAAACACTTAGGATCCCCAGAGTTTGGAGTCTGTATGCAGGAAAATACCGATTCCAATAATTAGAATCTGTGACGCTGGTGCCATTAGCAGGAAGAACATTAAAATGGAATTCATATTCCCTATTTCTGTTTTCTACAGTTAGCGTTATATATAGTTGAATGGAGTTGACAATTCCTAGTCCACGGACACAGACAGGACCCATTTGCCGAGCTCCTGGGCAGCGCTGTGCAGTTTTCCTGAGGCAGGGAGCACTGCAGGGCACGCACTGTGCACTCCTGCGTTTGCCAGATCAAGTAGGGTCGGAGCTGACCTGGCGGTAACGATACCGCCAGACCCAGGGCAGCTCTCCGCGGAGACACAGGGTTAGCTATTCGCCGTGTTTCATCAACACATCCCTGACACCTAGGTATCTCAATTAGCCTCGCTGTTGCACGCTCTACCTTTTAATACCCTAGATAACCCTGTGTAGTGCAGAACACACAGAGGTCAACTGCAGTGCTTGAGGCCTGAAAAATGACGAGTATAGAAGAGGATATGCCCTCTTCTTCACAGCGCTACCTACCCTGAGGCCTGAGACGTGTCCTGAAGAGCACGACTTGCAGCCCTTTCTGCTGCGTACCACTTCCACCGTACAGGCACTTGACAGATGATGACGGCCCCTTTCCTACCACAGACATGCATCTTCGGGGGTTACCATTAACAACTCTCATATTCTTTCTTGGAGTATAGGCTGGCATGAAAACACTGCAGTCTATCGCTGAGATACTGAGGGGGAAAAATCCCGAAACAAACCCCCACAAAAACCCCCAAAACTCAGACAAACCCAAAACCAAGCAAAAGTCTCTCTTTCTTCTTGGCTGAATTTAACAAGTCTGCCCAGTGGCAGCTGTAGCTTCTGAGGCCATGATTTGTAACACAGCCCTGTCTACAAAGGTCTAACAGAAATAACTCTTATTTGTAACAACTGAACACACATTTATTAATCCCTACAGTCAACACATCACATAATAATTTCCAGAAGTGCAGAAGAGACTTGTTGTTTCTATTCCCTACATCACCTGGAAAAAATACTACTCGTATGAAAAAACCCAACATACTCCTCAAAGACCTGTGTGCCCACAAAGAGTGAGATCAATGTCATCTTAGCACTGAAACTGCTCATGATCAAATCTACCTCTCTAGATGGAGCACAGTCAAAAACTGATCCTTTAGAAAAAGAAAGCATTTTCAACAAGAGGGAAAGAGGGAAGAGGACAAGAAGGAAGGAAATATGTTGGGAAAAAAAAAAAAAGTGAAAATGCATGTTCTCTAGAGAAGTTTGTGGGGTTTTTTTTTTTTTTTTTTTTTTTTTTTTACTTCCCATAAAACTGCACCTCCTGATGAATAAATGGATTTTGACCATAATTTACTACATTACTGATCTGGTTTCAGCTGAGATACAGTTAATTTTTCTTTAGAGTAGCTGGTATAGTGCTGTGGTTTGGATTTAGGATGAGAATAACATTGATAAAACACTGATGTTTTTAGTTGTTGCTAGGCAGTTGTAGCATTTATACTAAGTCAAGGACTTTCCAGCTTCTCACGCCCTGCCAGGCACAGCAGAAGCTGGGGGAGCACAGCCAGGACAGCTGGCCCAGGCTGGCCAGAGGGACATTCCCTGCCACAGAACGGCATGCTCCGGGTATAACTGGGGAAGCAGGCTGGGAGGTGGGATCGCTGCTCGGAAACAGGCTGGGCATCGGGTTGGTTTATTTTCCTTTCGCATGCAGTGAGCGATTGCATTTGTGCATCACTTATATTATTGTTATTATTATTGCTATTATTATCATTGTTGTTGTTATTAGTATTATTATTCTCTTCCTTTGTTATCCTATTGAACTCTCTTTATCTCAACCCATGAGCTTTCTTCCCTTTCTCCCCCTCATCTCCTTGCAGGGAGGAAGAGAGACTGAGCGGCGGTGTGGTGTTCAGTTACCGGCTGGGGTTAAACCACGACAATTACCAACTACAAATTGGCCTTACACATTACAATTTCTCACATCAATCCCTTCTAGGAAGACATTAGTACAGACAAATGGCTCAGGAGGTAATCCATTCACACTGGGAAACAAATTATCCCATAACAATATCTGCAGAGCAAAGCTGTTACAGTGTAAATATCTACTGTGTAATACAAATACTGTAAAAAAGAAAAAAAAAAGAAAAAAAAAAAGATAATCTTGCTGAATCAAGACTTAGGTTACGATGCTGTCCCTTAAAAGTACCTTTTTTTTATCAAAGATTTCACTCTAGTTCTCTAACATCTACATACTTAGGTCATTTTGTATCTAAGTAGCACCATTAAATTAAATGAGATTACAAGAAAGTGTTTGCTTATGATTTTGAATAGGACTATGAAGGATTAGGGCTACCAATAGCTTATTTCCAGAAATTTAACTGCTCAACCAGTCATAAAGCAAGTTTTCTTAATAATAACATTTTACAAGGTTAACAGTTGGTAGAAGACGTGATCTTTGGAACAAATTGCATTCTAAAAGCAATTCAGTCTTTTTCTTTTGAATAAACTGGGCTTCCTGCTCACATGTTAATCTTTTATTCTAAAACACTGAGCATAAGAGCTGGTTATTTTGCAAACATAAGGTATCAGTTTTGATGTATAAACATCATGGTGACTAATGAAACAGAACATCTCAAAATTCTTGGGTTTATGAAAGCCTCAACAAAAGAGTTCCTCTTTTCCTAACAGCTACAGATGTTAGGGACAACAAATGTTTCTAGTGGAAAAAGGAGGGCAGGTTAAGGACAAGACCTTTTCTGTTACAGTAAATGTGTCAAAATAGAGGCCTGTTACCAGATAAGATACTTTTAAGCCTATACTTCCCCAGAACTCCATAATGACTAATTGCCACTGAACAGAGAAAAGGACAGAAGGACCATCAGTGCTTAGAAAAAAGCGCCAGGATGACATCATTGCCTGTCTGCCAGCCAGGAAAGGAAGAGAGGGATTATCTGAATAGTGAACATCTGGATTCTGTATATAAAGGCAATGAAGGATTTTTATACATATTAGTTTACTGAGTTCCACTGAATTTTTATCTTACAAAGAAGCAGTAGTGCTACGATACCCTTCTATAATGAAAAAGCAACAAGAATTCCAGTGGTCTGGGCTAGTGCATTAAAAGACACACAAAGAGATTTATCATTCACTGCTGCTTTACTACATTTAATTGAAAAAATTTGGAAGATACTTGAACTTATAACTCTTTCTTTTCAACAGAAACAATGTAGTTTGGTAACACTGGTTTTCTTCTTTCTGTCAGAGTTTCAGATATGAAGATTGTAAGTGACATGCTTCTGATCACACTGAAGTTCAAAACACATTCAGTTCCCCATCCCAGTACCATAAAGACTGCTTACAAAAAAATCTTACATCTGAAATGCTTCAATTTCTTAAGAATACAACTCAAACCAAATTTATATTTTTTACCTTTTTTTTTTACAACACCGCAGAGTTCCCGCATAAGTTGCAACTCTAACAGTTGTGTATAGACTCAACTAGTCTGCGTATGGCAACTCTATAAAGTTGCTGTGAAAAAAAATCAACTTTATTCTAGATTGCAAAGAAACTACTATGCAAAGAAACATTCTTACCTTGAACTGTTAGAGTTGCTGATGCTTCAGCTTTTCCAACCATATTTTCTGCAACACAAGTATATGAGCCCATGTCTCCTGCCATAACTTTCCGTATTTTCAACGTATGATCATCACGGATTTCGTATCTTTAAACATACATAGTAATAAACAATAAGTAGGTATAGTAGAACTGTGTACAATTGGTGTAAAGGGTAAAAAATATGGTAGGTTTGCTCTCCTTTTTATTCCTATATTTCCCTTAGAAATAAAATTATGTATAAATCCTTATAAATTGATAATGTAAAAATGAAGTTTAAAAGCAAAATATATCTAAATAGTTGAAAACCTTTTTCTGATTTCATTTGCAATATGATTCAGTTTTACTGCTGTCAGTAGAATTTCACTGGCGTAATACAATCATAAAGCTGTAATGCAGAATGTTTTAATTTTTAGAACTCTTCTAACAAGTACATGTAATAATAGTTATTATTCTCCCTATAATTTTTCCATCTCAATGATGGATTTTTTAATATAGTTCAAAAGAAAATATTGTTCTCAAGAATATAATAATTGCTTGAAAATCAAGATAAATCACAATTTATTTAATATTTTTTTTTAAAGAACAATGTATCCTGTTACCATTTCCTCTTATCACCTTTTTTCTCATCTTTGTATAATGCAGTCAATGTGTTTCTCTTTATGGGAAGTAAATTTGTCTTTTAAAAACACTATAGTTTTGATTAAGGCTACAGATGAGATTAACAAGAAGCTGATTTTGGATGACTGGAGCCAACTGTTACAGGGTTTCTTCTTTCAATCCCCTCCCGTAACAGGTTTTTAACTGATGATTGGGAATTCAAAGTAAATAAATAAATATCTATCACAGAATGTATTTCTTTTTAATAAGACTTTTCATTTTTTGGCCTGAATAAGAGCAATGACAGGGGGAAAAAAAAAAAGTGGACTGGAAACTTAGTAAAAAAAAAGTGTATAAGCAAGGCAGCTTTCTACATTACCAGACTACGTTTTATATCAATTGCAATTCCAATATATACCTCTTGATGTTGTAATCTAATTTATTATTTGTTATACATTCTCCAAAGCTTTTAGTAAGTACAAAAGACTATGTGAAGAATCTGTATCAGATATTACTGACGCAACTTAGGGGTTTTTTTGTTGTATTTGTCATGTGTTGTCACAACAAAAGCTTGAGAACAAGCCGTTCTTAAGTTGCAATATAAATTATAACTTCAAACAGAGCTCAATGGTAATTAGAAATGTCTGATTATATTAGCCAGGCCTTCTACATTCAAAAGAAGGAAGAGCTAGCTGTCAAATGTTGAATGGCTACATCATATACCAAGCTAGATGTCATTAAAAAGGTAACTCCATGTACTGCACCTTGCTTTTGGTAATTCCCCATCATCTTTCCTCCATCTTACTGTAGGGACTGGGTCACCTCTTGCCTCACACTTAAACTCCGCACTATCATCGACAGTTACAGCCAGATTACTTGGTCTCTTCACAAAAGATGGTCTCTCTAAAAGGAAAGGAAAGAAAAACCAGGGATTAGTCCAGCAGTTCTGTGCCCGAATTGTGACTTTCCACGAACTGTGGCTGTTAGAGCAAGGGACCAGGGTGAGGAATCTGATGGGGGTGCCTCTGCTGCCCTTCTTCTCTCATCCAGCCCCAGGATGAGCTCAGCCAGGAGGCAGAAGACCAGTGACCCTGCAGGTGGCCAGTGCTGTGAACCTCAGCGCAGGAGGCAGATGCTCTCAACAGTGGCTCAGGATCCAAGCGTAGACTTCCTTATTTCTTACGTATCATCGTCACAGCTAATATAGCTAAAGGAAAACACAACCTGCACAGAAAACCTAAACACGTATCAATCCTCAGATAGAAGCAGGCCTGCTGCAAGGACCTAGACAAATGACCACTCATCTCCTGCACTGCTTCAAAAAGACAGAAGGCACAAACCAAACATTGTCTTACTGCAGGTTTTGACTCAATGGTGCCCAGCACAGTAGCTCTATGAGGTTGTTTGCAGGTGTCAGCAGCAGCTAGTATTTGAGGCAATCATTTCCAATTCTACGATATGAAGACAACATTTTCTTTCACTAGCACACATAAAATACACCAAGCCAAAACCCCCACAATGTCCTCTCTGTAATTTTTGCTTCATAAAAATTGCTGCTATCCCTGACTGACATTGTAGGACACAGATGACCCAAGTCCTGGCTCACCAGAGCCAGATTAATTGTTGCATACTTTTTCTCAGGCTTTCTGAAAGAAAATGGGATCTCAGTGCAGGCTGTGCTATTTTGGCAACTCAGCTACTAGCTGGAAGATTCAGGAAAGGAATCGTCACACTTTTCTACCTGTAACAGGGTTCAAATCTTTATGGTGCTGGGCTATTCATAGTTTCATACCAGGTTGGAGTGCAGTGAGGTTTGCACATGCATAAGGAAGAAAAGTGTTTTGTTTTTTACTGTTTCTGGGATAGTCCAGGAAGGATTACCCATCTAGAAAGGCAGCACGAGATGACAATGGGATGTCCATAAAAGAACAGCGAAGGTTTAACAGGACAGCGCTTGGCAGGTTCCTTTGCCCAGGGCAGATGACCTTTTTGCCTATAAACCTGTGAAAGCTTTGAGTGAGTTGAGGCTTGTTTTGACTTGTATGTATTAAAGATATAAATATCATCTCCCTAGAACTGGAAGAGTCTGAAGCCACTGGCACAATCAGGAAGTGTGAATTCCCAAAAATATCCAATACATTTCTCACAGGAGTACAAAAGCACCAGATGGAAGGATAGAGACAACTCCGTATTCTTATTGGCTCACATTTGTGTTTAACAAAGGTGGTTCCAAATATTACTTTGACTTTGCAGATAAAGATACAGAGGTTCAGTATTATAAAACCTTAGTGAATGGTTCAAGAAGGACTGAAGTGGAAATGTGAACTGAACAAAACCCTGTAAAAGAAATTGCTTCATTCTCGAGGACATCGAGACCAACTGGACACTTGTGTTGTAGAAAACTTACCTTTGCTTGCAATGCTAGGCAAATAATGTTAGATGAAATAGCAAGTGGATCTTTAAGCTGTCAGTTCTAGCCTCGGTTCATATACAAGAGGTAAGAAATAAAACGGGGACCTACAGATGTGAATCTAGCTGTGAATCAAAAAAATACAAATACAGACACACACACACCCTTTCTTGTAGGTGTAGTAAAAACAGTCTGAATGCAAGAAAAGAACATTACAGAATAAACTTCAGAGTAAGAATAGGTTGAGGAAGAATATTCAACTTAATTATGCAAGAGAAAAAGGAGTGATCTGGTAAGGCCAGGACTGCTGCACAACAGCAAAACGGCAAGAGGCACACCATTCTTTAGATTCATTTTCCTCAGGCAATGTCTGCCCATTCATAACACTCTTATTCAAATGCATAAAAGGATAAGGGAAGCCAGCACTGATTTAAGTATCTTTGTCACTGATTTAAGTATCTTTTGATTTAAGTCTTTGTCACATGATTATTTGGTAAATACAAGGAAAGCTTAGCGGGGATCACTTTGAAAGTTTCTAATATTACAGTTTCTGGCATATAATCCTCCCTCTGATCTAAAGCAGAGACCTAAAAGCAAAAGTTCAACTTCTAAATAACCAAACCCCATAAACAGAAGATTTATGATGAAAGTTTTTAATATATGAAGCCAGCATGTTTCTCATGCTTTTTCATGCATATCTAAGGCCTGAGTTGAAAGAATAAGGTGTATTAAAGATTTCTAGAGACAGAGTGATAAGACATTCAAAGCTTTACTCTCCTGTTTGAAAAGAAAACCTCACTAGTTTTTCCAGGCTGAAAATCAGAAATATATTTGAAGGGAAAACGAGATGAAGGAAAAGGTAAAGATAGACCTCTCTCTGCAATGCATCCCTCTTACAGGTGTTCCACAAGAGCAGTATTATCCGGCCTGGATTATCAAACAGTCCATATTGTGATTCCCTTGTTGGTAGTAGACTAGTGATGAGCAATTAACTGGTACAGTTGACTAGGAGCGCAGTGCCAGAACTTTACTTGTCTAACTATGACCTTCTTTCAATTTTAGATTTTGCTTGGAAGTTCTAAAAGTCTATTTGACAATAAATTGCCTCCCAAAGTGCTTCAAAGGTGTCTATAAATTAAAAAAAGGAAACAGTATGGTGGATCATAGGAAGTCTTCCTTAGCTTCTAAAAAGACTATCTTGCTGGATATGCAAGTTCAACAACTTTGAGATGGCATACAATCTCAGTTTATTAAGGAAAACCCTGCTTCAAATAAAACTCTGAACAGGACTTCAAGTTGCTTGAGTCCCAATTCTAACAAGTGCTGAAGACAGACAAAAGTGCCAAAGACTAACAAGGCAGATCTGAAACATTACCTAAAACCAGGACTACTGGAGCAGCACTGTGATGGAAACCAAAGAGTTCTGAACTCATGGCTAGGATATATTCATCTTGCAATGATAAAACAGCTGTTCCTTCTGCAGACACAATTAAGCTATCTCAAGCCCCCTCTACTTCAAACTAACAAGACACATTTTGAAAGAAAACTACCAAAGCTGCATCTACAGTGATTAGGAAGCAATTCTCATATGCTGAAGGTATTCTGAGATTGCACTTGGGGTTACAGCTTCTTTTCTGCCATAGCAACAAAAAATGCAATTTTCAGCTAAGCTCGGTTATCTTAAATGAAAGGCGCAGAGGAACCATCATTAGGATCACTTGAACAAGTAGACTTGTTGTATCTTTACAACACAACACACACAACCGTAAATGAAAGGATAATAATTTAGAATAGAAATTCAGAATAGTTCTGATTTTCTTCACCAAGAAGGAAAAATTAATCCTCTGCTTCTTAGCGATGTTAATTTTTGCTTTGCTACTATTTTATAGCATTGATCCAGTCAGTGGACACTGGAAATATTTTCAGTTTGATAACTGAGTATGAAAGCAACAAGATAGCGACCAGAATCCAAGGTGGACTGCAAAGCCATTAACTGCCACCCATTTGCTAGAACACAACTGTGACAAAAACATTTTAATCTTTAACACTGAAAAGGAAACAGATAAGAATGACCATTAATAAAAACCTTCTTAGGAGAAACAAAAGGTGGACATTTTCACAGACATTTTCATTAATACAGATTGAAAAGAGGAGTTCTTACCTAAAACAGTGAGCTCCGCAACTTCACTTTCACGTTCTCCAACCATATTTGTTCCAACACAAACATATTTGCCGGCATCATTCTTTCTTGTGTATGTGATCATAAGCTTTCCTCCTCTGATCTAGGACAAATCAAGGATAATAAAAAATACTTTAATATGAACTAACAATTTAATAATATTTATTAACTTGAAAAATGAAAAATGAAAAATCAAAAATGAAAAAAAAAAAAAAAGCTATCAGTGATTTTCCAAATCATAAAGAGGTGGAATAAAAAGTAAAATTACTATTAACCTAGTTTCCTTCTGTTATGCAAAAAGCTTGCCTCTTAGTTTTACATCAGTATTTTAAAATCTCTCAGATTTGGAACCCTATTACTCTTTTCTTCATTCTGCGTAATGCAATATGGCTGTTCAACGGCCTGTTTAATGCGCATTGGACAGAAGGACTACAATTCCTTCCTATGTACTACTGCAGTTTGATATAATCAGGTGGAGAGTAAAAATTAGCACTAGACATAAATTCCATTTTCACATCAAGTGCTGCAATTACTTTTTCTTGACAAGAAATATGGGGACATTATCCTACCATTGGTCATGCTTGTTATTATTCATGAATTTTGTGTTTGTTTTGATTTTCATTTCCAAAGGAAGCGAAGAAAAATTTTTATTCTTTACTTCTTCACCTTTAAATAAGTAATTTTAAAGGCTGATAAGCAGCTGGGCATAAGCAATTAAATCCTTATTGGGAAATGAATAACGTTCTGCTCTTAATTCTCATTTCAGTTCTTGGAAGATATTGGAATTCCAATAACCTCAAAATTGGAAAACATACTTCCCCTTTGTGATTTCAAATCTTATTATTTTATTTAAAAATATATATTAAATGCATATGAAAATATCTGATCTCCCTTTAAAAGTATTTATTCTCCCATTCGGTTGACAAACGGTTGAACAAGTATCAAAGTTCACTGAAACTAGCAAAATTTGTGTAGGCAACTGAATACCTACCACATTTACTTTAATATACAAAAACAATATTTAATTACATTTATCACATTTTTAAGTGAACATATGCTTGTACGTCCACTCACATATGAAAATCACTGCAGTTCAAGGCATGGGTGGAAGTAAGCAATATATAAAAGCCCCATATGAAGCTACATGAAAAGGTCTAATGTGGTCAGTGACAAGGAGGAGAGTGTTCTTAATATGAGGTATTTTGTTCAAGTTGCCTGCAGCTAGAAATCTATCCCTGAAAATTTGACATCTTGAGCAGCGTTGGGCTCTTATTATCATTGTAAGATGTACTCACACAAAGATGACAGTCAGTTATTGAGATAAATGAACATGCACATGTAACGCAGATAGTGTTGCATACAAATTTCACTCTGTTGCCTTTGGCACTCGTTGTTTGAGAACAGAAAAGATATGTCCTTTATCATCCAGAAATCTAGCAATGCTGAAATTTCAATGGGGATCTGAGGCATGAGGAATGAAAAAATAAAGGTGACCTGCAAATACACATTTTTCAAGGATCTGTGTGCATTTTTAGATGGCTGACCGCCTGAAATGGTAAGCATGAGAAGAGAAAGTAACATATAAAAGTCTAACTACATTTATTCCTTTTTACATCTTCCTAAATCACAGAAAGCTATTTATTTCTAATTAATCTATGCAAAGGATCTAAAAAAAAAAAAAAAAAAAAAGTAAGAAAANTGAAATGGTAAGCATGAGAAGAGAAAGTAACATATAAAAGTCTAACTACATTTATTCCTTTTTACATCTTCCTAAATCACAGAAAGCTTTTTTTTTCTAATTAATCTATGCAAAGGATCTAAAAAAAAAAAAAAAAAAAGTTAGGAAGATTTCCACATGTATTTTGGGTATTTGTATATCCAGATATATCTGCAGAAATATATCTTTTCATGTACATCAATATTGAATGCACTGGATTTAACAAAGAAATCTATTTACATATCACAAGAATTTACCAACTCAGCTGATGATTTCAAACACATGTAAACTGAAAGCAGTGATTTTCGTACATGTCAAGAGCTTAAGTCCTACTGACGTTCAGTATCATTTGTGCTCCTCTGTGATTTTTGGTACTTACAAAAATCCCATTCAAACTCATTACAATACAACACAGCTGTATATTTTGCATAAATTTTAACCTCCAGCAAGAACTATCCAAGGAATTTCTTCTAGGAATCACCAGAAGACTTTTGAAAGCATAGATGGAGAGAAGCGTTAAAGCAGAAACATTTGAACAACTAAATATCATTGGAAGTTGCTTTTCTTCCAAGTTATTTGGGACTTTCATAAGGAAGGAGAGGCAGAGGAAACATTCCCTCATGGATGTTGGGGCAGACTTCCAAAGACGTGACATGCCTACTGAAGAAAGCTGCTCTTCCAAGATGGAATTCTGAATGTAGTTGGTTTATTTTTCCTAAGGGCTTTTCTTTGTTGATCTTGTTTGTTTGTTTGTTTTCCTTAAAACAGAAGAAGGGTTTAGAACTTTAGCTACAATGATGGCTGTGCCACATTAAATTGTGATGAATTACACAGTTACAATAAAATGTACCACAGTGCATGTGGAATTACGTCTGTCTGTAACTAGAGCATTCACAGATGGCGAGAAGAAAGCACACTTCCGCTGTTGGGTCACTACCCAAGTTTTCCATTAAATGTTAACAATTAGGTACCCACCATCTCAGTAAGATTGATCGAGCCCTTCTGTTTGTTAACGAGCCATTGCAAATTGAATCTGTAGCTATGACAAACTTATGTTCTATATGTGCAATGTTTGCCCCACATTTTCTCTCAACGGGAAATGCTGGAAATACCTATGGACTGTAGACCAATGGCTTTAACTAATAAAGTACACAATGAAATACACGCATGCGAATTTTTGTAGGAACACTGCTACATTTCTTTGTCTTACTAAAAACATACCCAGTAATCCAGTACTGTAGTGAATACCCAGTATTCAGAGCAGTAAAGAGCCAAATCACCTTGGGGCGCATTATCTGAAATCATGCAAATCAGAACTAGTCATAGTCCGTAGAAACTTAACAGTTAATCGAGGCGTTTTAAATTGAGTCCTTTGGCTCTTCTTCTCATATTCGTGCCCCTGCCACTGAATACACTAGCCGGACTTTACAGTAGCAAAGGATATAATAGTTTGAAAAAGTGACAGGCAGCGTAACATTTCATCTCAAACCTCCAGAAGAGTTGTTACCATGCTGAACACAAAGAGAAGCCCTTTCTTCCTAGTAAACAAGATGTAGCAAACAGTTTTATTATACTGCTCTGGGAGAGACTGCATATCATGGGAAAAGAATTGCTTTGCTAACTGCCAAAGCCTTAAGTCCAATTTTGAAAAGATGGAAGTAAGCATCATGTTTCATTTATACAGAAATGATGCCATGGCACTTTTTGACTTTTCATGCCTCTTCAGGATTTTGTTCTGTGCTGTGCCTACCAGCAAATTTATCAGGCCCGTGCAAGTAGAGAATACAAGAATAGCACTGAATACTGATGAGAGAAAAATACTGTGATCAGCGGTTCGCAGATGATCGTCAGGTGCCCGTAACACGTATGGAATGTAGTATGTATGTTAAGAGAATATACAATAGCACGGTGACTTACAAAGACTTATTGAAAGCTATTTTCTATGACCTGCCTGCCTGACCATATTTTGATCCTCATGAGTAAATTGTTCATTCAAGCAAGTCCATTTCATTTATTTCTTTAAACAATAGTTGGAGATGTCCATACAGAAAATTCTAGGCACCCACAGAGTTAACCAGGTCCAGAATTGTAAATTATGGCCACCCAGCAGCAAAAAATCATATACAAAGAATGAATCAACTCAGTCAGCCAATAAATCAAATCCATAAAATCTTACCCAAGGGTTCTACAACATACCACCAAGTATTCAGTATTGCTGTATACATACATAGACTTATCCTAAGACCATATTTTATGTACCTATGCCTGTTGTGTGTGTGTAAATTTCTGTATGTATAAATCCATACCCATCTGAGTTTAGAAATATTTTTATACATGTGGGTGATTAATTTACTTTTCACAGAAATGTGCTAGGAAATATGAGAAAGAATGAAGCCATGAGAGAAATGCTTGGAAAGTCAAAATATAAAGGTGATTGGCATTTTTTTAAACTTTCTTTTAGCTCCTAATTTCATTCTATTTAATAAATGAAATCTGCTCTGTTGCAAAATAATTCTAAAGCAACCTTAAATCCATAAGAAAATGCAATTTGGACTTCAGAGTGAAATACTGACCTCTGCTTGTATAGCCAGGGTTTCTGCATATGTAATATCACAAATTTCACATATTTCAGTCTTCTACAGTACAGCATACATAATGTCACATTTATTTAAATGAAATGTGACAGGCATGTGATATTAATCTGTCAGATACGGTTTTTGCTTTAAAAGTGTACCATCTAATTATAAATGACAAAAAACCAGTGAAAGAACAAGGTGAGAACAGGCAATTATAATTAACAGTGTCACCAATGGTAGATAGAAGTAAAATGGAGCTTTTGTTTCTCAGTTAGGAAACACAGTGTTTGCTCAGTTCCCTCTATGCGGTCTAGCATCCCAAAATGTACTAGTATATCCATATTATGAGTTATCATTGCAGCATAGTCTGTAAGGCATGGAATGTCAGCAATAGAAGACAACTTTGCAGTTTTAACTGAGTAAAAAAAGAGCATAAATGAATAACTATCTTAAATTTTTATTTAAAAACGTGTATCTTGTTCCAAGCTTTGTGAATCCCATGTATTCTTCCCTGCCTCTTATGGCATGCTTAAATATCAGACACTAGACTTCAAAACGTGTTTGGAATAGGTCTTCAACAATGATGAAAGTTTGTTCTTGCTTAACTTCAAAGTTCAGACAGAGGAGTCTGTCCCGTTTTCGGTTCCATTCTCTGGGACCCCAGGAAGGTACATGCTGCCTCCTCCGGATCAAATGCACAAAAAATTTTATTTGAAAGAAGTTTAAAACATACTTTCAAGTGGTCTTCCTGTGCCGTAAATCTCTGCCACGAGAAAGTGCAAATCAATTGTTCCCCCCTACCATACAGACTAACAAAACAGTCTTGCAATGATGACAGGTCTGAAGGTAGAGTCTATAAAGGATGGTGCAAAATGCACAGGAAGATAGCTGTACTTATAAAGAAAGAGCATTTAAGATAGATAAAATGACAATAGATTCAAGCTGTTGCTTCTGGCACCCCTGCCAATCTGGCCAGGATACATCAAAGTCAGAATCAGATTCAAGTCCGTTAACAAGTCTGCCTTCCCCTCTTTCATGGCCTCATTATTAATGGCTGTATCTACAAGAAGATGGATATCTACAAAGGCTTAAGGGTTATCTGTGTCCTGAATTGTTTGGTGACTTCAGAGGGAGCTGAGGGTTATTGAGCACTTGGCATTATCACAGGACACCAAATATCAGAATTACCACATGTTTGATACTTCACCCAACTAAGAAGATTGTGGAAGCAGACAAGATAGATGCAGAATGTTACAAATCAACTTCAGAAAAGAAAAATCCATACCTCAGCATATATAATCTTCAGAAGTTTAAAACTCTAACAATCCCAAACTTACCTTCTACCAACATTTGGCTTTTGTTAATCACAAAGGAAGACTTAATTCAAAATAGGCCGTATTGGCTCACATTAATCAGAACTGATTTCTGAACAGACAGCTATGTTTATATGAAAATATTTGAATCAGTAAAATACTTTCCTGAAATGTTTTCACAGCTACATCACAAAACATTTATGATGTAGTATTTCCTTTCTTATTATAAACCAAGATTAAAATCCTCCTACAACAAAAGAATGTTACGACTACTTTCATGGCCTTAAATTTGCTCTACCAAGATCTCCCAAAGAAGAAAACAAGCAAACAAACAAAAAACAAAAAAAAAAAAAGAAGAAAAAAAAAAGAAAAGAAGAAAGTAGCAAACACTTGCCTCAAAGTGTTTTTTCACAATGCTATTTACTGAGTACAGAAAACACACTAGACTTAACTAATAGGCAACACATAAGCACATCCTATGGGCCAGTAAAGTATATGGAACAAACCAATCTTTCTGCAACACCCAAAGAAAGCCCAACTGAGTCCAACATGGGAACAACTTGTATGTAATGACAACTACAATATTTTTGTAAAACGGTAAATATAACCTCATGTAGGAATCTCCCTTGGATGCACTGGTGCATATGTAGCTTTCACTACAATCAGTGACTGAAATCAGAAATAAAAGTGAACTTGAACTGAACTCGGTGTCTGGTATGTCTTCATTTCTCTTCCCTTAAGCAAGTCAGATGATTTGAAGTATCTGTTACACAGGAATTTTCTTCTAAGCATCACTACCACTGTGTTATTTACATACCTCCAAGGATAAAATCCCAGACCAGCTGGGGTTAATTTGCCACACAAAATCTCTCAGTTTTTAATTATGTTATGTAAAGTATCACAAATGTGATATTGAAAAATGATCCTAACAAACCACAAACTTTAAAACATAGAAAAAATTCCTACCTGGTAACCATAAAAGAAACAACATCGCCCAAATCTGCAGAGGAGTTTAGCAGCCTGTTTCCCACTGAGAGCGCCTACACTGCAGAAGACAGACGTAAAGCCACTCTGCGAGGCTGGGTCAAAAAGTCACCAAGAATGAAGCCAAGGGTGGTTTCAGGCCAGGTCTCCAGGGACCACAAGGGCCCATTTACACGACCAGACCAGACTCTGAAGTGACTTTGCACACTACAGAGTATGTCTAAACCCTGCAGAGAGCACCGGTGGGGTGGTGGGGGAAGGAGAACCACCACGCCATTTCAGCAGAGTACGGACTCTGCTGCTGATTTCTGTTCCTAACTGTCCTTGGAGGTATTGACCAACATTGCCTTACTTTTCTAAGCCTGGAGTTAATGTTCGCAGGACAATAACATGGATTTAAGACAACTTGAGATCAGGGGGTGTATTTCCATGATAAGAAATTTCCTACTTTCCCCTAAGGAAAGAGGAGCTGTGCAGAGCACAGGTCTCCAACAGTAGAGTCCTAACTTTCCACTTCAAAGCTTAGAAGCATGGGTAGATACAATGTCACTAAGACTTGTAATCTGATGAAACACATTTCTGAGACTGCAGACCTCTCACAGCCATTGTGCCAAAATGCGGGTTTTTTCAAGGTCCTGATATAGGGTGTTCTAAATGGAACTATTCTCACAGGACTCAACTTATCAAGAGCTTTGAAGTAGACATTCATGGGTCCCACAAGAAATTGAAAGGCCTTTAACATGCAAAACCAAGGTTCTCCTAGACTTAAAAGTACAACCGTGAAACAATAACAAAACCAAAATCATCACACTCTGAGGAGAGAGAATAGAAATAAAAAAAGAATTATTCCAAATTTCTCTCTTGGCATGGGTCTGTGCAGCAGGTCATTATTTTCAGCTTTGGCTTCAGTCATTCGGTGACCTTCTGAGTTGCAGCAGACTTGTCTCAGACTCCCACTGGCCTCGAGGTAAGAGCACATCCCCTCTGAGACCGGCTGTGCACTGCCGGCTCCTCACTGAAGGGGATGTGAATTACAGGCTCCAGGATCCTTCCCATGACCGTTGCACTTCCTGCACTCGATTGCCTGTGAAAGCTTTCCTCCCTGGAGCTGGCGCAGCAGCTTCCCAAGGGAAGAGGGAATTTCAGCCTTCCTCTGAGGGTAAACCTGAGCCCTTCATGGCACAGGATACAAACTGAGAACCTAACCAAGCAAAAAAACCCACAAAAACCCAAAAAAATTGTTGCCGGTGGCAAAATGCAGTTTTTGTACATTTCCAAGTTGGTATTTTGACAGTTTTGAATTTTGAGATGTATTTGACTTCTCATTCAAAACATTTTCCTTTGAAACTTTACAATCAAGTTTACTTCTCAGGAAGTGTTGGCACTACCAGCTAAGCACTATAGATACACAAATATTTTGCAAAATGTAACCTTGAAAATGTAGAAAATGTTTTCTAACATAAATACTAAAAACTTGCTGATTCTCTGACTTTTGACCAAAATGACACATCATGGAAATGAGACTGTGCTTCAAAAAAAGCACATAAATGTGGCTTAAGTTTCTATTGCATTTGTCTGAGCCTAAGCATAGTAGAAGTCTAACTTTTATACTAAGGCTATGTTGGACATACAGAATTGTGAAAATATTCAACCTTTCAGAGCATTTGTTTAACACTTTCAAGAAAAGGAACACGTGCACCACATTGTTCATTTTTCATGAACAGTTAAACACAAAAGTCATATATTAATCTGCCACATTTCACTCTTCCATCAGTGATCACTGGAGCTCTTGTGAGCGCAGCACATGCAAATCGTAAATCACAGTCTTCCTTGTACTTTTTGTGGTCTGAACACAAGCTTTGTGCTACAGGACTGAGGTAAAAACCTGCAGTCACAGGCAACCACAATCAAATCTGACTCTAACTTTCATGTTTATTGGAGGAACACTGAAAAGCCACTGGGCTAGACTTTACAGCTACAGATAAGGTCCCTGCTTGGGAGCTGCTAAAATCTAAACTTACAAAGAATAAGGAGGACAAAGTATGTACAGAGAGGTAAAGATCAAATCCCCCAATTTCCCCAGCCCAGCATAATTATTTTTATTTTCATGGTCAACTTTAGATCCTCCAGACAGACTCAACACGTAGCGAACGACCTGCCGATCTTGGTCCAATCCCAAATGTTCAAGTCTCTGCTGCTACAGAGGACTCTACAATGTAAGCTGATCTTTAGCAATGGACAGTGAAGCCAGGAGCTACTTGGGAGTTTCCGTTACTCTTAAAATAAGCCAGCACAGGTTGCAATCAAGCAGAACAAAGCATATGCTGTTCCCAGTCTCTATACAGACTGGGATTGCTGCTCCCTGATGCTCACACTCCCGATGTGCATTTCCCATCACCATCCTTTACCTATGATACCCTCTGAGAGCTGTTTGTGGGCTACTGCTAGGCTCGCTGCTGAGAAACAGGGCTCCCGTGTTCCGAGTCAGCAGGAACAGGCTGCCTACCAGCTCTGCTACTCCCACTCAGCCCTTGCCTTCGGAGCAGCGAACCGCTTATTGCTCAGTGTGCAAATGGAAGTGGTTACAGCGTGAATAGCCAAGGAGAACGACGAGACAGAAGCCTGAGGAATTGTGCCTCTCCCTTTGCCTCCTCTGCTCAGGCTGGGGGCTGCCCGAGCTATTCAGGGGGGGTCTGGAGCCTTGCTGGGATAATTGCTTCCTTTGCAGCAGTTTCTTGCTGTTCCTCTCAGATGCTATGGTGTGTTTAAACTCCTGCCACAATTCTTTGTGGTTGTTAAAAGGTTATTGTAAACTGCACCAATGGAAAAGGTGGAGGAACAAAAAAAAAAAGTGGCTGGAAGAGGGGTATAAAATGTTCTGGACACTGGAAATATCAGGGGCTTGACTTTTTCCATTTGTATTTACAAAGCAAACTATGATCTAGCTGACCAAGTTCTGCATGGAAATCAGCATCTCCTGTTTGTGGCAGTTTGCTCTTGGTGGAATGGGCTTGTAAAAATGACAGAGAAATTGAAATTACTCAGCACTTCTAGTTTCCTAGTTTTTCTTGTGGCTGTGTGCATGTCTTTTTCTAAACTAGTACTATCCTAATGTAAATAAGAAACTTTGACATCTTTGGTGTGAGCAGTGTAAAAACACATAATGAAGAGGAAGAGATCTTTACAGAAAACTAAAAGAAACCTGATCAGATTTCAGTTCCTTTGGTACGAATTCCCTTTTTTATGACAGTGGCAGGAAGTTAAAAACTGCAATTGCATTCCCATAGTAAACTTTCCTCCCTAAAAACACAGAAACAGCCACACTGTGCTTCCAAAACAGATACAAACCCAAATATTCAGTCTGAAGTAAACACTTAACATTTAAAGACATTACTGTTTCTTTGCCAGCTACGTAGCATGACAAATGAAAAGAAGATATACTTTTGCATTTAAAAGACTCACCCACCTAACATTCTGGCCACATTTTTCAAAAGTAGATGGCAAATTTAGGAGTCCTTGGCTGTGGCGTAAGGTAAGTGGTAGTCAACAGTTCCAACTGTCAGATGAACATATTGACATGTCCAGGTAGTCGAGTTTGTAATTCCGCTTCCAAAATCTGGTCCTGAATGTAGATCATCAATAGGTGCTGCCTGTAGCCCACGGCATGCCGTATGACGAGTGCCTTCCTGACCGACTGGGGACCATTTACCAATGGGATGAGTAAGACCTGCCCTCAGCTGGAGCCCCACCAAGGTCTGAACTCACCACTCCTGATATACTCAATGACTCCAATCAGCACCCCAAATCCATAAAAATATTTATAGGAAAAATAGTTTTGACTGGCATTTCTCTGCGTTGTTCCCATTACTGCGAATTTGTCCTTCGCTGACTTTTGTTCCATGCTGATGCACCTCAAGGAAAGGTAAGGAAAATGATGCAAAAACACACACTAGAGAATGGTAGGAAAAGTTCATATATGTGAACAAGCATGGCAGACAGTATGTAAAGGACTGTCTTGATAGCATCTATGCAAACAAAAGACCTTATCAATAAGCTTCCTTAGTCTTCTTGCTTCCTTTTCCAACACAAACAAACATTAACAGGATCAACCACTATTGCCAGAAGTAAACAAATATCTGTAGGTCACATCAGTACACTGACGCTTGCACCAAAGCATAACCTTACAGAAAATTTTGTTAACATTTGTATGTCTTAGAGGACACGTTTGCTCCAACACAGATCCACTGGTTTCGCTTATTTATGTCTAGAAAAGGTAAAGAAGTATGTGCTACCCTTGCAAACTCATTTTTAAATGGAAGACTAGGAATGTAGTTTTCAAACCTTGAATAAAGAAAGCATTCAGAAATTAAGGCAAAACATTCTAAAAACCTTCAAGTATGATCAGCATGAAAACAAAACAGTCAGCTGAATTAAGACTTCATCAACTATATACTTTGAATTATGCTATTAGGCATTACATTTCATGCACTGCATACAGATTTTTTCTAAGACACCCATATTGTTGACTTTTTTGAAGAAAAAGGAAAGCCAAATTCTTCTGAAAATGGAAGTCAGTCACGACCAGAAAAGTCAAAATTTTAAAGAATGTTTGATATAGAGGGGGAAAAAAGTGTTCTGATGATTCTCTTCACCTTTCAAATAGTCCCATGTGTTACTACACATTTGACAAAACTGCCAGAAAATCTTAAAAAGTTTTATTCTTTGACGAGTTCACCTTTCAGTGGCTTACACTGAAATGCTACATGTTTTCCCCAGACTGAAAGTTTGGCAAGACATGTTTGGTAGAATATAATATTAATATTATATGCTAAATATAACATATATAATATATATGCTTAAATATTAAATTTCTGAATACAGAAATTCTGGGAAATTGTGTTAGACTGAAACTTGTGTTCAAGATCTGTAAGAACAAAAGCATAAATGTGCTACTATAGATATTATTGCTGACACTTTCAAACATCCCTGTAAATAACAATCTGAGATGCAGGACTTTCTACACATAGAATATTAAACTATCTTATTTGCTGTATTTAGAGATGCCTTTAATAACGTGTTACGATTTTGATCTAGGCTCATTCTGCTCACACAGCAAGCTAATTTCATAGCGTGACTGCCTATAAATATACCACAAAGGTATGAGCTTATGATCCTAATGATAACTTTTCAACAAATGCTTAGGAGAAATTCACCTTGAAGCAGAGGACTAGGACTGGGTCTCTGCTGAGCCCAACATGTTTGTAGCCCACAGCAGCAACTCTGTTCCTGAGACATAAGAGGAGGCAAAAACCAAAGCAGGAAGAGGGGTTTAATGAGATGCACACTTCCTTGAGGAGTGCAGGACCAGAAGTTCATTAAATGGGGATTTGCAAGAAGGTATACATATGGGATGCCATCAGAAAGAAATTTTAGATGCTAAATTAGTCATCTAGGCACGTAGATATAACAGTAGTTTGAAGTGTTGCTTCTTTTTCTGTATGATCAGGCGGTTAAAACCTCAATACTCTTCCTTTTCAGAAAGCTCTTTTGTGGCATTGTCAACTACCGTTCAAATACTTCCAAAGGGAAAAACCATGGGATCACACCTAACTGGAGTTAGTTAGCTGTTACACTGACTATTGTAAGTTTCCAGACAAGTCTAAGAGAAGGAAAATGACATAAATCTAACTGAAAGGAGTAAGTGATTTAAGGCTTGCTACCCAAAAGACTGTGTTCAAAGTGTTTATAGAGAGGACAGAAAAGGATACAATACTGTCCCATTAATATCTCAACTCACTCAACTGAATGGAAAGAGGACAAAGAATAACTTCGCATATAGTCTGAATGCTGCAGATAGGTACTTAGGTGTAATGCCTAGACCTATTTTAAAGACTGCATTTTGTAGAAATTGAGGAGGAAAGAATACAAAAGTAAAACCTAGTAGACTATGTGCTGCTTGGGATTAAAAGTAATCTCCTCCATTAGCAGAAATGAAAATTACATTGGCATTCTCCACTCTACCTGATTAAGTAGGTCATCTTTACCTTATAAAACTTTTCAACATTAGCTAGTGTTAATTCTCGAATAAGAATGTGCAGAAATCATTTTAACCAATGCAGCAGGGAGAATAAAACTGATTTTTGTATCCTTTTTATTATTTCACAAACACAAAACTGATTGTCATAACAGTATCCAGGAGTAGATCTGACCAATCAAATGGCATATGTGTTTTATCAGAGGATAACCTTGACAAAAATATGAACTTTGCTGAGAGTACATTTAAAGGGTACAATGTATTAAAATAACTAATTTTAAGACATATTCAGAAAATCTGTGTCAACAGACTTCTCTTATAAAAGACTTCCCTTGGTTAGATATGAGTCCCATAGACAAGAACAGTATTTGCAAATATAATTTTCTGGGTTAGCAAATCAAAGCCCTTTTTAATTATAGCTGGCGAATTATCCAACATGGTACCTTGGTAAGACAATTCCAAACAGACAAAGTGTCCTTAACCTGTGAGGAGCTAGAACTTATCCCACAAAGCCAATACTTAGTGATGTCCTTTTGGCTGTCACCACATACTTTTTTGCTATGTCACCACATCCTTTGTGTAGCTATGTAGTACTGTAAGTAACAGTTCAGGTATGAATCTGCCTATTTTCAAATTTAAAAATAAAATGGTTCCTCATCTTTTTATTTTTGCTTATAGTCCTATAGTTGCTATTTTAATAATTTAGGAAAAACAGAGATAAAGCTGTAAGCGTAAAATTTCACATCTATTTTAACACAAAATTAGGAAGAAATATAATTCATTCCCAAAATCATCAAAACATATTCCTATGAAACAGTAGGGAGAGACTGAGGCTTCTCTTCAAGTTGTCTGAAACAGTGTCAGTTGATAAAGGCTCCAAATGAACAGGTATCCCGAACATCACTAGCTGTAATGATGTGTTAACCTTGGTGACAGTCAGAACAGAAGGGTCAATGGTTCAGCCGCCATCCCTGGGGGTGATCCTTCAAGGTGAATTTGAGACTCATTGACAGGGCAGCACAGTAAAACTGACACGGCAGTCTAAGAAACTTATATGTTACAAAGATGAAGAACTGCCTTCTTCCTGAACTTTATATTCATAGCACTAGAAGAAATAGCCTTTGTTAAGACGGTTAATGTGTGGAGAACACAGTTCTCCATCAGCTGAAATCGTAAAAGCAAACTTTTTCAAAGGTTACTTTCTATTTCTGAATTGGAAGTAATTAGCAAGGCAGGCTTGCAAGTTCATTTGCTCTGGTTGCTCCATCTACTTTTAATTTTGCAAATTTTAAAAGTTGTTTCCCCACATCCTACTTAAAATGTCCAGATTGCTAAAACTAAGATTTCTCCTCCTACTGAAAAACTGGTTACAACTACCTACATTTGTTAGCTTCAAGAAAAACAGATAGAGTAGATGACCGTTATACCACCAAAGCCTTTGATTTTGGATGACAAAAGTAGAGTAATAGCTGTCACCCCCAGTCGGGTAATTCCTAATATTTAAGAATGACAAACGCAAAAGATACAAGCTAGACAAATAACAAGGAAATTTTCTTAGCAGAAAATCTCATTAGGACAAAAATGAGAATGAGTATGGAGTACGTCCATAAAACTCCAGCTGGCAAAACAAAAGTAATTTAATGACAAACAAGGCAGTAACAACACAAAGTGAAGCAGTAAGAACAGCAGCAACGAAAAGATGAAGAATGTCAACTCATTCAGCACTTCAAAAAGGGGCTTCTCCCTTACTATAAATCATACCCTATGCTTCCTTGGAGAGGGTGAACCATTAGTCTCAGTGAAGACAACGGCAGCACTCACCCTGATTTCAGTAACGTCAGAATTGCACACTGACAGTTCAGGATGTGTGCAAAGTGTATTTTCATGAAACACACTAATCATAGTCATTGTGAATGCAAATTTCCCAGGAGTTATAATCATGCAAAGTACCTACTATAAAGACATTCCTAGTTTATTAATAAACTTTTGAGATCCTTGAATACAAGGGAACAATCATTTCAAAACCACTTTGATGCTTCAGTGTAAAACTTGAATGGTAAAGAGATGTTTTCGTTAAAATAAAAGCTAAGCTCAAAATATTTGCAGCTGGGCTACAAGTATTACACAGTCACAAACACCTAGAATGGAACATGGACCGAGTATGTAAGTGAGAATATTACCCTACTGTTTTGCCTATAAAAAAGAGCCCATTCATGATTTGGGATATAATACCTCTTTGCACTTAAGTGGCGCAATCGTGTCAGGCTGCTTTACGTGTATGAATGTATTCAGTCCCACGACTCATGAAATGCTGAACAAGAAGTACTCAACAATTTCAAGGCTTGCCCAAAATCACACAGGAAGATTGCAGCAGCCCGGCAATCTGCTTTGCTTAGCTTGCAGACTTTCTACCTCAAGGCAATCTTTACTGTACAGTAATTTTCTCTGTAGGAGAATGTTTTGCAGCTCACTTTTAAAAACTGTGTTGCAATGACTGTATAAGTCTCATGGTAAAAACAGCTTATCTTTAATTCTGTTCAATGTACAGGCTTGCCAGAGAAAGGAGCTACTCGTTCCTGGAGTCTGGAATATCTACCACGAACTATAAAATAGCTTCAATCAGACACCTGCAGCTTCTGTGGTAACATTTTACCCTGAACATGCTGTTTTTTTCCTACTTGACTGGCGTCAGGTCTTACTCCAAGAGAAATGTTCAAACTGAACACCAGAGTTCACAGTAGTCCTAAAAGACAAGTGACTCCAGATGAATGGGAAGAGCAAGATCTGCAAAGTCTGAAATGTGGGCCATGCCGGAGGGAAGCCCAAGACACCATGTCAACATCTTTTGCTTTCAAAATGGCATTCTGAATGGCATAGCCACTTGGGAAAGCAATGATGCAAAATACACAAACTCACAGTTAAGAGATCTTGAGGCATCATCATTTTGTTTGAGGAACTAAACTTCACATTTTGTGAGGGAGAGCAAAGTTACTTCAGCATACATCTCTATTGCTAGTTTCAAAATTAAATATCGTCCATGTAGCACTAAAAATATTTCAAAATATTCATCAGGAAAGCATTTCACTTTCTCAAGTTTTACATTTTTAATAGCATTCTTTTCCCTGGAAGGTTTGTGGTTTTTTTTTCTTTATTAAACTTACGGGGAAGAAGTTATTCACTTTTCCTCCCTCTTCTCTCTGTGTAATTTATTGTCCCCCATGCAGCCAGAATCAGGCAGCCTAGCAGAAGCAAGCAGACAACTGACAACAGCAGCAAAAAGAGAGGCAAAAGCAAAGCTGTTGAGTTAGAAGAAAATGAGTATAATTAGATCCAAGTATAATTAACCACCCACACTTCCACGTTAAATAAAAGAACAATCTTTATGTGACCATGTGCCAAACAGATTCTTGTTAGATAACGATTTTTCAGGAGGGGGAAAAAAAGAAAAAATCAATTAATTGCTCAAAGCAGCGTGAGTATTAGCAAGAACTGTCCTACGGCTAGGTAAGGAAAGAAAGTAGCTATTTTTTCTTTCCCTTTTAAGGAGGGCAACCACAAGAAGGCAGACTTGGTCCTGCATAATATTACACAGGAGTCTGGAATAACACCCTGCAATGTGTATGTTAGTCCCACAGTACTGCACGTGGTGAATATCTGAACTTGGCAGTAAGCAATTGTGAGTATATTATTACCTGGAGAGAGAGAAGTACTCTGTTGGGTTGAGGAAACCCAAGAACTGCAAAATTATTATTTTTGAAGTGCTGTGATTTGGACTAGACTTTTCATATAACCAGAAGCATCACAGAAAACTCAGTAAGGCAAAACTATCCAAACAAAGTGAAATAAGCAAAAATGAAGTTGACAGAACTTTCAAAAAGTAGACCAAAAAAATGAAAGCAAACCAAACAAGAAGCTCTAATCACTTACATCTGTTAAAGGCTCCAAAACCAGGCACTGTTCTTCTTTACTATTTTTATTCTACATTTTTCTTTTGATGATGAGAACATAATATGTGCAAACTCAGCACATAGATTGTTGAGGTTTTATTAAACATGCTTTAAGAGTTAGTGTCATTTTTACTTTATAAAACTAATTCCTAAAAAAAAGCATGATACACAGTAAAGTCTCAGCAGTTATCTGATATTTAGATTTTAAGTGACAACATGTGGCTGCTGTGGTGTGCAAGTGACTAGGAATATCAAAAATGCCAAGAACAATCAAATTTATAAGGTCCACTAGAGACTTTCAAGAACAAAAATGTACCTTTTTCCCCACCACCACCCCCCCCCACCCAAATGGAGAGGGTTTCAGTGTTTGGAAAACAGTGAACACAGCAAGGAGCTGGGTTGCTTCACTTCGCTGATACAGATTTGCCACAAATAATACATTGATTTGGGGAGAATATTGGTGTGTTAAAATGTCTTTCATGCTTTACTAATGGAAATATCTCTGTATAGAGTATAAAGTAAATGTAAATACAGTAAAAAAATAGAGTAAAAGGCTCACAGGCCCAGGAGTCTGCATGAAAGAACCTTGGAACGCAGAAAATTGCGAGTGCTTTTTTGATCCGTAGGGATCCTAAGTCCCACGCCCAATGGACAGAACTCTACTCTGAACGTGTCTTCTGCCTGGACACAGTGTGCACGCTTCCCAGTGTGAGTCCTGATGTCCGGTGCGTCAGATTCATAAAAGTCTGATTCTTTGCATATTGCTTTGCTTCTCATTGTTTTTGCTCACAATGTGGAACTGGAGGAGGCACACAGCACCACCAGTCCCTAAGGGGCTGGGAACCACAGTGTTTGGTGTCTCCTGAAATGGATTTTTAACTTAGAGGAGGATGTCCGCACTCTACATGTAGGATTTCCATACAGCTGATAAGGTAGGGGAGGAGGAGAATTAACTTTCTAAACCCAATCTTCATCTTTATTGTGCATAATATAAGCAAAGGCTCCTTTCCCGACTGCTTGAAAAAACCTAACCAAACAAAAATGTTTCTTTTTCATTAAGAGAATAAAATGAATGAAGAAATAATTTTCCTCCCACATCCTTTCTTCATCTCCCTCATCCATCCCAAAAAACCCCAACAACTAGACTGTCAGCCAAACAAAACAAAGAATTTACTGTCTCAGCATAATAAATCACCTTTGCTCCTAACCATTCAAATCATAAAGTCCTACACGCTCTGGATAGCTCAAGTAACCTAGTCTGAGATAACAACCACCTGGTTTTTTATTATTTTTTAAGGAGAAGCTTCCCAGACTCCATTTCTAAAATTTCAGATGGTCCCAAAGGTTCAAAACTCTCAATAAGCCATTTTAACAAGAAAATCCTGATAGTCTAATGTCTAGGCCTGTGGAAGTCTCAAAACTCAGATATCTAACACATACTCTATTTGCTGCAGGCATTTATTTTCTTTGACTATCTAGGTCATCAGTTCATGACTAGGGACAAAAGAAATCCATGGAGAATTTTGACTCAGTGAGGAGTTTTCAAATTCCTTTAAGCCTACAGAGTATCTGCAAAAGAACTTCATTCTTCTTCACTTTACTTTTGTATTTTAAAGTAGAAAGCAGTGTAAAATAAAGTTGCGCAAGAAAAATACATACCTAGTTCACATTAAAGGAGTCCTTTTCATTAGTGCTGGGTGAAACAATACTGAGAAACCATAGTTATGCATGTCTAATGCCAAACATTTTAAGTGACAAGAAAACAAAATAGCTGAAGCAATGCACGTCACTGATGCAAAGGAAAATTTCTGAACGTCGTGAGAAAAAACAGAAGGAACAGATACTCTTAGCTATAGGGACAATATGATCAGCAATAACTTGGTTTAAAATATCAGCAATTAAATGACTATAATGAGCCTTTTAATCTAATACTGAATTATGATGAGTGTTAATTCTAGTAGTTTCGGTTAGTGTGAACACAACTGGTAAATCTCATAACCTCACACAGTAGGTTACACTATTACCAGGCATGCCCTTAGGAACACACGAGGCCAGTTTGGTCCTAAATGCAAAATCTAGTATCTGTGACAGCCAGCAAAAGCCTACAGAACCTGGGGTCCTCCCCAGTCCACAGATGTTTGACATCAGCCCACCCTTTTGCCCTGTGTCATGGTGCTCCTTCCCTTTCCATTAATTCCACAGACCAATATTATCCTTTGGAGATGTCTACTGAAAAGACACATCACATCAAGCGTGAACCAATGCATGGTTTACCCTGTCCTATACCTTATTCAGCAACCTTGCATAGAAGATTCAGGGTTAATAATGAGGCATTTAAACCAATTAGAACAGTGTCAAGCACTGAGTACGACTCAAACACTTTAAACTAACTGGCTAATGGGCTTTATCCTCACCGTTTTCTTGTGGCAAACATCACGCCAATGGAGAAAGCATCTTGTCTCCCAAAGAAGTACTGGGGACAGCTGACAGTCGTAAGAACTATAGAGAAGGAAGGGAACGTCCACACAGACGTTTTCTGGCCCTTTGCTTTGGCTTGGCAAAGTGGAGATTTCAAACCAGCGCAAGCTCGTTTTGCTCTTAGCCTCAGCGCAGCAGAAGCTGTGTGGCCGTATCAGTACAATACCGTGCCGGAGCGATCGAGCCTGTCTCTCAGCAGGGCTTATTAGCTCAGGCTCGGCGCCACATTAACCGCTGCCATATGGCTTCTGGTCGATTCAAAGAGTGAACTGAATGAGCTCACATCTGCCTGACAAAGTCTGCATAGCTATGCTCTTTAAAATGGCAAACCTGCAAAAAGCTGCGAGGAGAGAATCTTGTAATGGGCTAGGATTTTCAATTTGCTTTTACTTCAGTGGTTGTAGAATTGCAAGCTGTCATTATTAACAGCTGTGGTCAGGGTTGGAAACTACTCATGGATGTGTTAGAGATGAAAAGGTTTGTCTCAAAGAGCTGAGTCTGAAAGATGATGTGAGTACGGTAAGATTCCAAACAGGATGGAAGAAGAGGAAGATTAATACAAAAATTAAAAGTACGTCTGATAATTTGTTCTTCTTTCTGTTAGCCCTTGCTATTAGTCAGATTTTTTACAGCCTTCCAAGTTGAGCAGGGTCCTCTTTAGAAGGTGGTAATGGGTTTTAGGGCTCAGCCAAAAAACCCACAATGTACAAAACAATGAGACAAATGCTAATCAAAGATTAACGTACCACTGAAAAGCACTCAGATATGCCTGTGATAAAAAAATTACATGGGAAGCAGCAGCAGAGCAGAAGATAGCCTGAGAACTCTGTCTTAACACAGAAAGAGTGGTTGTGCAGATGTGGAAGCTCGAGTGGGTTAGATATGGCAGGGGAAAAGGCAGGCACGCAGAGAGAATCCAGGGGGAGTATCGGAAAGGTGCCCTGATGATAATGCAGGAGACAACAGAAGCACATACCATGGTCAGAACAGAAAACAGGGAAGATGATCCAGAAGACACATTTTGAATGATTTGTGGAATCTGGAGAGCAGAGAGACTCCAGCAGGAGCAACAGGGATCCTGAACCAGAACTTTAAGCGTGAACACAGAAAAACAATGTGACATTCTGGAAAAAGTAAGAGCAAGAAACAGCAGGATTGAGACCCATTCTCACTACCCTCTGGGACAGCTGTGTGGTTCCAAATTACTTTTCACAATCTTTTACATTTTTTTCCCCTTTGGGGTGCCAAGTTAACTCACAGCAGCTCCAGTTGTGTCACCAGAGGAAGCAATATTAATACCAGAAGAAATATAAATCATTAACAAAGGCTACTCTTGATCCTCAAGGAAGCTACCATTGTAAGGATCAGCAGATGAAGGCAAAAGAGAAGCAGAGTGGGAAGTCAACCCTCTCATGAAGTGAGAAAAAGAGACAGAATGAAGAAAAAGGACTGGGAAGAAAGGAAATTGCTGGGGGGCAACGAATATATATTGGGAATCAGAAGAAAAAATACACTTCTCTCTCTAACCCTCCTGGGGCATATAGGAAATTGCTGCCTGCCCTTTAATTTGCCCCAAAAAAGAAAAACAATTAAAATGAAATAAAACCCTGAACTGTAGGTACTTGCTCCCCCGCTTCCCCTCACCCCCATTGCTTCATGTGCCGTGTACCCAGGCCGTGATCTTTCACAGAGCTCTCCACAGGAGAGACTGTGTTACCATAAGCATTACATCTTCTGCAGGAATATGTATTCTTTTGATATGTATCTCAAATACGTAATTTGGGGAGTTTAAGATGTTAAGAGATTAATGATTAATAAATTAATGAAACAAGAGAGGAGAGCAGGAAAAAAAAGAGAAGTGGACGAGAAAGAAATAAGGATAAACATCTTGAATTAGTTTGGAGTGGCACCGTAACAGCATGGTTTGTGTCAGGAGCACAGCAGTTTTAAAGGGTTAAGACTGTTAGTTCTGCACAGCACACAGCAACAAATTTGATCGGTTTCTGATTCCTTTTTCTTGATTCACCTCCCTTCTGCAATTTTTCCCCCTGCAATTTGACTTTGGAAGGAAGGGCCCCTTTCCTAAATAGCAAATTAATTTCTGCTTTTTCCACTGTTCCCTCCAATACAAACAACCCTTTCTCTTTTCGTTTACTGATAGGCATAGTAATTTCTTCCATTTCTTTTTTTGTTCTTGCCATGACCGAGATCACGTTGGGATGTAGTTTTAAACTTGTCAAAGCACAATGAGGCTATGAATGGTCTCCACCAAGAAGAACAAACCAAATTCTCTTTGACAGTTCATTAACAAAAAATTTAGGGCAAATAATTAAATAAAACGTCTTCCTGTGGATGGTACCTTTAAGAAGGTTCTCCTGTCACAACAGAAGATCAGAGGCTTCATTTTTACCTTTTGTAGAAAACGTTTTCATCATTCACTCATGTAGAAATAGCATTGTGCGAGACACAATAAATGCTTCGTATTTGTGATGTACTATTTAAGGACCAGGAAACAAAACAGGATCAAGAATTCAAGCTACAACTTACCTAAAATAAGAGTGTAAGTCATTCAAAACTGTTGATGTCACCAGACAGCCACACAAAAAAGGAATGAAAACCTGCATGCATTATTCATCCTGTAACTTTGATCTTAAAAGCTAAGAAACTTGAACAAGGAAAGATAAATGGCTTCTCAAGCTTTTTCTTTTAAAAATCAAATGAGGACGATTCAGGATAAATGATAGATAAGAGTTAATACGAAAGAGGGGGAAATTGCAATCACAGTGCTGCACCAAAGTTTCAATGCAAAGGCTTTGCTTTTTGTATTCAATTACAAAGGATTTCTTTTTTAGGTACCAGCATCCTTTTTCATGTATATGTAAAAGATTTTACTTATTAAAATTTCATGTTCAGTATGCATAGCTTTTTTCTTCTACCATGACTTCATGTGAACAATTAGGAACCTTTCTGAAGCATGGGCTTCTACTGGTCATGGGGCAGGAACAAGAGAAGCTGTGAAACCCTGACCTCCAAACCTGGCTCAAACACCAACTTGCTCCAAAACTTATGCAAGATATATATACGTTCTCCCACTACGAAAGTATTGATTATTACAGGCACTCTGACTGCATCCTGATTTTATTGAGGCTTAGTTAATTACACAGGCATTGCCCCTAACGTACGAGACAAATTGAGAGAGAGATCCGAAAGTGCATGGAGGTTCCCCTGTCTAGATGGGAGATCCCAAAATCCTCTTTGAACACTTTGTACTCCCGAGAGTCTGTAATTATTGCCAGTTTTTGCCTAAAGATATGCTCAAAGGCCTCACCACCTTGGTTAGATTACTGATGTCAGTATCTTACATAGAGACAATCGCATTTGGGATTCACAAAGATGACGGAGCAGCAACACAGTTCTTTAAGGGAGGCTCTGAGCAAACCTAACGCAGACAGACAGCACCGCTTGCATTAGAAATCACAGCACACCAGCCATTTACATCAACAGCAAAGCCAGAGGAAGAGTGCCTTTACATTACAGCGTACAGCAGGAGGTTTTGCTTATCTGAGCTTCCAAATTGTTACCTTCACACAAGCAGTTAGCACCAACCATATGATAGAGTGGGGCTAGACAGGTGGGAGAAAAAGGCTGGCTGGGTGCAAGGGCAGGTTGTGAGATGCAGGAAACGGATGGGGAATGAGGTGAACATTTCATTGCAGTGGCGTGTGGTAGAAAGGCAGTGGGGACACCATTTGAAAAGTAGTGGGAGGTTTCGGGGTACAACAGAAAGATGGCTGAGAGTGAATGGAGGCACCATGGAGGTATTCACAGGCTCACAAACAGCTAATATCCACTGCAATTGCTCTGAGGGCCCAAGCAAGTCACTGCTAATGGTACTCACGGCCACTGATGCTCCTGCCAACTGCATCTAGTCAAAATACATTTGGAAAGACGAAGCCCAGTCATTACAGCAGTCAGCAGAAACTAGGAGACTGACTGCACTTCCTCCTCAGCCCAAGGGAATGCAAACTCATAGCTTTCGGCGCCAAGGGAAGTGCCTGAAACACGTGGCTACGTCCTGACGAAACTGGGCTGCCATGCAAAGGAGATGGCTAGACTGATGGGGCTGGGAGCAGGCCTGTTCATGGTGAAGATATCTAGAAGCCTGGAGTCCTGGCCTAGATCCTCGCTCCAAGCGATTCATGGGCCTACAAGCTCCACCTGGCAAGACAGCGATTCCAGACGCATAAGCACCACTAAGGGCTGGAAACAGAACAAGGAACTTCTCCACCCCGTGAGCTCCCTTCTCCCTTACTCACAGCCAGGGCATTGCATCTTCTTCCTCCACTGTGTCTCACCTCCAAGAGGAGAGTTGCACAGCCTCTCCTAGTTCAGAACGTTTCAGAAATTAGAAAAATACATTTTATTTTTACATGGTTCGCAGTGAGAAAATAGAGCTATTCACTGGACTGCACTGAAGCACCTCTTTTCAGCTGTACATTATAGGAAGGATTCTTGATTCCACAGTAATCCCAGGAGAAAAATTAACTAGATGAGCACAGAATTGCACTAGTTCTGCTCTGGCCTCGTGATAGTTGTTTTTCAATTGAACAAATTAAGTTAAAGATAAGCATTTGCTTCACATGCAAGACTGTCATTCCCACTTCATTTGTAATATACGGAGAGGGATTAGCCACATCAAGCATATGCTTTCACACTGTGGTGTAAAGAATACACATGAGAAAAATCATGTTTAGCTCCAATGCACTGAGAAAACTGTTTCTAGACAACCTATTCAAGAGCAGAGAGAAAAAAATGTTTTAGTGATGATTCTTCATCAGATGCACCCAGTGGACATGTGCACACTGAAGAGCCTACACCGAGTCTGACTTGTGCTAGAACTGAGCAGTACTGGGAAAGCTGTGCTCAAAGAAAATGTCTGCTTCTATAATCCCCACCACAAGTAGCTGTGCCCACACCCGTACTTTCATTTCTTATTTGTTCCATTCACTACTGTTTATAACCTGAAAGATATATAAATTCATTTCTCTTCAAAGCACATTTATTTGCCCTACAAATGGACCAAAAATATGCAAAGACTACTTTGATTTTTATTCTCTCACCTACATAAACATATTGATTTCCTTAACCCTACCAGGACAAAATAGTATTTTCTCTTTACTGCATTCCAGAGGAAGTTGTGTCTTGGATCTTATTTAACTACTATTTATCTACATCTCTTGCTTCAAACTCCCTGTCAGGAACCAAACTACCACTTCTGTTTCTCTGGCACCTGTAATACTCAGTCTGTAAAGGCCAGTCGTGCTGATTCAAAGATCAAATTTGTCGCTGCAGATGAGAAAAAAGCTTCCATGTATTAAAAATAAGGTTGCTTCATGGATGTATCGTCTTTTTGAAGGAAGTATAGTTATGAATCAAAATAGAGGTGTCAAGCATCATTCCTTATTCCAAAAAAAGCACAGTCTTAAAATGTTTATTTTACATCTCTTGTCAGAAAGGAAAGCATTAATATGAAATGCTCTAAACAGCCTTTGACACAGAACTGTTAAAATGGCAATGAGTCAAAGATCAACTAGCCTTTAAGAATGAAAACAACTGGAAATGCTTTAGAAATGGAGCCACTAACATTTTTTTCATTGATTAAATGCCCCCAGGTATTACATATATATTGAACACCAACACATATAGTTTGACGTTTCCTGATCTGGTAATTTCAATGGCTTAAAAAGAGGAAGGTAACACCTGTAAACTATATTACCTGAAATTTAGTCTCACTGAGTCAATGATAATCGTGCCATCAAATGAAGGTATGCGTTCATTTTAAATACAGGAATTTAAATGCAAAAACTTTTTTTTTAAAGGTTGATTTCATGTAATGACTTAAAACCCAACAACTTCATTCTTATTTCAGCTGTTGTACTCTTTCAACTCTTTATATTCCTGTTTCTAAACTGAAATGGAAATAACCTAGAGGAGGTAAGTTAACAGAAATGGAATAATTCTAAGTCAGGTTTCAAAATTAGTATTTTTTTTTCCCATCTGTCCTGTAGCATGTTGCCCATTCCAGGTCCCAATCTCCCTTCGCCTCCTCCCAGTCACAAGCAAGATAATGCAGATGGTTACTGCAAAGCTGTTAAGACATACATCTGAATGCTTATTTATCCACTTGGCAAGATCCTGCTACAGCTGGAAGTCGATGCAAATCTGCATTACAATGTAGCTTCAGTCTCTTGCCTGTGTGAGAAAGCAGCCATGATATTAATAGTGCTGCTTAAGACAATGCCAGGCAAATACAACGTAAATGAATGCAGTTGAGCTGGCTGTCCCAGCACTGTTAATTTACACCTCTGAAAACAAACACTCATTTAGGCACGTGTATATCTACACCTACATCAAAACTCATTTTCATTTGTTTGTTTTTGGAAGCAGAAACTGATAACGCAAGATAACTCCACCAGATGTCATGGTGAAAGAATACTACGTAGGTGAGCAGTTGATTCAAACACCAGAAAAGAAAACCAAACGGAGCGTCTTTATTCCATCGTAAGACAGTTTTAATAAATACAGGTGGCACTGCCAGTCAGTGATCGTCGCTTTTGTTCTGGGTACGCCTTTGTTCCCGCAGCTGGGAGGAAGAGCAGTTTTCATGTCTAACGAAAGCAACGTACTTAATAGGCAACACCTGAAAATCCTTCAAGAGAATAAACTACAGCAATAGAAAATGCAAGTTTAGAAAGCATTTCCTGAAAAAAAAAAGTAGCTTTGGAATCTTCTCTTTATCTCAGGTCAATTGACTTGTCACAGTGGGAAGGAGATTTGAAAAGGAAATTGCAAGTTCTTAGCAAGTATGATTGGAGGAATTGAGTTAATAGCCAGCAATCAGTATAGGTTCAGTAGGGTACTTAAAAATTTAAATGTATGCATGTGCCACAACTACAGAATGCCTGAGCTTTGTCTTGTTTGTAAAAAACAAATGGAACAACAGGCAATTTAAATCTCAAACAAAAATGCTAATTTTTACTTAGATTGCTGGGATTTAAGCGTTCTGCCATTAAAAATTTCCCTCATTTCAGAATATGGTTGAGGTATATAAATTGTATGTGCCTCTGATCTTCTTTTATGCTAATAATCCTTCTAGTACCAACAGGATCCTATATGGTATGTGCTTTCAGATGATACAGTTTCTCGCCATATGGAAAGATGTTTTGTATCACCGTGTTGGCAGCACATAAATTATTTTTGAACTCCATTTTTTATTGCCATTGCTTCAAGCCATTTTGGCTCAACAGCTTATTGTTTCACATGTCAAAAATTAAAAGAAGGATAGTTTTCTGATTTGAGAAGCTGCTTTACCCATACTCTTGAATAATAACACACTGTATTCAGCATGCTACAGATACAAACGCATGTGACAACACCGCTAAGGAGAAAACAGCTTAATTTGAGAGGGCAGGATAAGTCAACATCTCTCTAAAGAAATGTGACCACATCCCAAAAACCTTCTTATCCTTTCTAATACAACACACAACTTTTCTGCACAGATTCTTTTCAACAGAACTACAAAAGAAGGTCTCACCTAGACTATTAGCAGTTCCTCTTTCCAACCAAAGAAGGCAGATATTACAGGTTGCAGAAAGTGGATAAAAGGATAGAAGATTATAGAACAGTGACACATATAATGAATCTCATTTCCGCAAGCTTCTAATTCCTCTGAGGAAGAGATGAACATAAGTTTTGCCTGGTCCTCTTTAACAAACAAATGCATGCCCTGCATTGAAGTAGTATGAGACTAGAGGATGCCTCCGAGGCAAGGAAAGGGCAGATTCTAGAAAGTACAGACTGGCTGGAAGCCCACATGCTAAAGACACTAGTCATTATAGATTAGTTGACTTTCACATTGTTTGAAAAACTTTATACTTACTGTAATTCTCTCATCTTTGTCATCTAGCGGGGTCCCATCTTTTTTCCACGATATAGTGGGTTCTGGGTGACCTCTTGGGGGCTGACATTCCATTACTGCAGGTTCTCCCACGGCTACCATTACATCTGATGGATTTTGTCTGAAGTCATCCCGCAGAACTGAAAGAGTAAAGAAAATGAAGTTACCCAACAACACACCAATAGCACAGCAAAGTGTTTTGATTTGGCCTTTAATGGTCCCTGTTGTCATTGTACTTTGTATTAATGAAATTAATGAATTTCATTTGGCATCTGCAGATGCTCTCTGGTACTTCCACGCAGTAAAAGAGAAAACCCACGTACAACTCATATTTAACCCCCCACATAGAAGCCAAGTGACTTTAACACAGGACGACGTGAAAGGCTGACACAGACATAAGACTGTCCACACAGAAGAGCTGCCTCACTTGGTTGTACTTGGCACAGCATCTGCCTACTGAGTGAGCACAAGATTCCTGTCACAGCTGAAGAGGGCACAGCGTCTTCTGCTCAGGTAGAACATGATGTGGGGAGAAGCACGGCAGAGATTGCTTTCTGCCCCTCTTTTTCTGATACACAAGGTCAGCCTGCCAACAATTCAAAGGCATTTACTTAAAGATTGGCCACTGGCCGTATGAACTGCACCTATCCCTGAATTTATGGCAAAGATGAACAAACTAGCTGAACTTCCTAGTTCTTTGATGACACTATAAGACCCATTTTTTGCAGCTTTAGCCAAACTCTTCTTTGCAATTTGGTTTGTGTCTTTGTAAGAAAAAAAAAATATAAAAAATCCTGATCTCTGGGAGTCATCCCTTAGCCTGAGCCAGGACCATATCCTTTGTTTGGAAGAAGTACATTTCACTACATTTTCACAGAAGGAAACACTTTTATTGTGGCTTCATTACTAGAACTTCTTCCTTATCATCATTTGGCCAAGTCCTGGCCAAGGAAACTCTAGTTCCCTCCAATTGCTCACTATGAATTTTATCAATACCTGTGTGATTATTTTTCTTTTTGGGAGAGGAGAGACATCATACTGTGCTCAGCAGACCACTACACAGGGACACAGTTTAAGAGAATAATGGCATTCCTAAGTCTTGCCAAGTAAGTGGCATTAGGTTTAATCAAAAAATAAATAACTCAAATGATAACAAATACAACATGCTAGTCCTCTCCACTGCTGTTACTCCATCCACACTGAACAAAGGATATGGCAATGGAAAAGTACATTACAACCAAAGGACTTACAGGATTTTGACGAAGCTATCTATCACTCTTGCTACCTGCAACAATCTTGTGTCAACAGTAAATAGTGCCAAGAATATGCAGCAAAAAACCATATCCCCCAAGACATGGACCACAGATATATCGATATTCACTACTGAATAATGGTTTGGTTGTTAATGCTGTTTCAAAGTGAGGTATGATTTATTGTTAGATGTTAAGGAATGTGGGTGGTGTGCTTACAGATTGGCAGGTACAGCACTGCCACCAAACCATTCCTCTCTGCAAGGTCTTTCATGCTGTTAACAATCCCTTTCATGCTGTTAAACATCCCTTTAACAATACAAACTAATACAACAGAATGATAGGACCTAATAAAGAAATTATAGAATAATTTAGGTTGGCAGGGGCCTATAGAGGTCATCTAGCCTACAACAACGAGATGCTGTTGTATGAACATGTTCCCTTGGACAGACCTAGGATAAAAAGTTTATTTATTTATTTATTTTTAAATGCACCTATTGCTTGGTGTACAAAACCCTGAGAAAGCATGCTTTGTCTAAGAAGAAAGAATTTCTCTCTGAAAAGCAGAACACTTGGATATGTTCCTACTAATGGCTAGGGAAACTGACAATGTTTTCAGCTCTAAAATTAATCCAGGTGACATCTAGATGAAATAATATGTTTTCAGAAAGAGGAACTATGTCATTTTTCGTTATTCAGAAAAGTTAAGGGACCAATCCTTAGCTTCCTTTCTGCTTTCAACAAAACTTTATTGAGTTTAACCTGCATTCTCTTACAGCTTCCTTACTACATTCCCCTAAATACTGATGCATCAAAATTGGATACATCAAATTATCTTGGTTATAGGAGCATTAAAATACTACTCACATACACTAAAAACCATATATATACTTATTCCGTTTCTACTGAATATGGCATTACTAACCAGATCCAACTTCTTGTGTTCCCAAGTAGCCCTCAAGCCATCCAGAAACAGTAAATCATGTAGCGTAAGTGGCTGGGCTGACACTGCTTCTGCTGAAGTCAAAGAATTTTTTCTACTTACTTTCATAGAGACTTGATCTGGCTTGGAGCCACTGGTCATACTACTACTTTTTTTCACTGCTCCAAACTAAAGAACATAAAAGAAGGAGAAACGGAAGTTGCACCAAGTTACTAAAAAAATGCCCAAATATCCAGTTTCCAGGGCCAACAGCACATGAAAGTGCAGGAGAGTTTATTTGCTATGCCACAGTTCTACTGTGACACATAGAAGGGATGTTTTGACCCTGAGTAAGAAGCCTCTCATTACTGTTGAAGATTGTGTAACTTAGATAAAGCTAAGAGATATATAAAAAGAAGCGCCCTTAAGTTTAAAATGAAATAAAATCAAGTGATGTGATCTTAATAAACCGTAAGTGCTTTTCAAGTCTGAAAGACCTCATAAATCTAAGAGGAAAGCCTATCAGATAGCACCTCAGATGGCTTTTAGCACCTTTGAAACAACAAAGAAGTCCACTACTTGCATAATAAAACCAAATTACTTCAGTAATTTCTACACTCCTTAGTCTCAGATCAGCTTTATAAGCATAGTACCTTGTCTTGGACCTTTCACCAATTAACCAATGCATAATAGGATGCCTTAGGAGGACATCAAAGGTCCAGGCCACAGATACATCAAAACAAGTATATATATTTTTTTTACTATTAATTATTTTGCCTCTAACATTACATAATGAAATGCTAACAAAATGTAATCCATTAGAGATTACTCCACAGATAGTCGTCATGTAATTATTTTTGCAGCTGTAAAGTAGATACATGCTCTGGTTTTTTGCCTCAGGCCCTGGCAATCTTGCATAAAGTTATAAATTTAAAATTTTCTTCCCTTACTGAATTTTTTTTTTCTGTCCTTCCTAGTCAAGGCTCACTGTAACTTGACAATACATTTCCTTTTGAAGATTTATTAGAAGTATACTTTGTAATCCAGTACAGCATGTGCTTTCGGTCACCAAAGGGTCCAATTTCACCACGTGCACCTCTTTCTATATATATGCAGCTGGAATGAAAACAGATAAATTAAGAGGATGCTTGCCTTTTCATCTTTCTTCTTTTTTTTTTTTAACAAATTCAATGTAGAATCCTCATAGATAACCCCTCACACACGGATTTCTGACATACTGTGGGTAAGGTCTTCTAACCTTTTACTCTAATATTTTCTAAAATACAACGAATTATGATCGTAATTATTGTCACTGAAATGTATTGATGACTCCATGATCTTGCTGTATGAACTCTGTACTCCTGTGTTTGTGCTGAAAACATTTTTATGCTACGCATGCTGAACTGTTCAGGTTCAAGAGCAACTTTTGTAACTCTGTTTTAAAGCCAGCTACTCATACAGCTATTTAAAAATCATATAATATTCAATCAATAAAGTAATTACACTTTCCCCAGAGAATCTTTTCCAGAGCAGAAAGGAATTAGCAATCACTCCAAGATAAATTTTTATTGACGAGCAACGTAAGTAGAGACAGTATTTTTTGTGTAAAACCTAACCAGTGCTTTTCAAAATGCAGCACCAGGTGTTTTTTTCTTAAGTTCTTCATTGGCTACTATGAAAAACAGCACAGAGTCATCAGTGGTTGAAACGAGAAGTAGGTAGGCGGGGGGGGGGTTTGCATAGACGCGCTGCAGATATTTAAGAAACATTACTGTTAATCATTGAACAACTGTGATCTAGTTCAAAGACAATAAAGAAAACCAAAGGAAAACACAAGAAAAAAGAAACCAACCAGAAAGGTTTAGTGAGTAAGTGAAGAAAATGAATTTGTAAGGAATACACCAATTACCGTCACACACCACTTAACAGGTGGCATCATTTAAGAGCCAGAAATAAGAAAATCTCCTGGAAATTTTGATCACAGGTCTATTCTAGTCAGACTGGCCAGATGCTTCATGCTAGATCAGTAGTTCAAAGCAGTGCACCAAAATATACCCAGGATCCCTAACCAACCAAGATATTACAGCCATGGTCAGATGATGAACAGAGGAAGAGAGGGAAATGAAGAAGTTTAGAGTGCAGTCTCCTAATCAGATTAAGGCAACCTTAATCCACTTCAATTCTCCTAAAAGAGATCATCCTGACTTGCTTTCTGCTAAGTCTCCATCATTGCCCTGGACAAAGGGCACATGTTATTTTGCAAAGCTAGTTGTTGGAGAGAGACCAGTGAGCCAGAGAGTCACAACATTAGACAACTGAAGAGATCCCAACAATTTCCACTCTGGCAGCATGAAGATAATTTACATGTGTCTTTGTATTGTAGCACGTGCCTCAAAAATGTGGAAAAGTGAAGTAAATAGAAGAAATGCCCGTTCCTCATATTTCTTTACAAAACAATCAGACCTCAACTAATGACCAAGTTTCCTCCCAGCATACAAAAACGTGCTAACATCAAACTATGTGCTAAACCTGAGCAATGCCAGCCTACTAAAGGCCCGCTGCCCTGCCTCTTGGCTAATTTGGTTATAAAACCCCATGTAATAAATTTTAATTTTTTAATACCCACCAATTCTAGTATTTTAATTTCTGTAACTTTATAACAAGCATTTGAATGTTTCTCTTCCCTCTCTCCAAACAAAACAACAGTATTACAAGTAAAGTTTCCATCTAATATGAGGAACAAAACCACAACAATGTGCACTTGTTGTAAAATGCTGTAAGATTAGAAAAATAAAAAATGGGATTCAGGAGGTTATAGAAATATTCTAATCCCACGAACCATAACCAAAGCGAAGCTAGACATGTGGCTTAACAGTTTAACTCTCTCACAGACCCAGCCCTCCTACAGCAGAGGACGTCCCTGATTATACAGGTTAAGAATTCACATTGAATAGGTTTCCCGATATAAGAGACGGCTCATTGTAAGACGACTGATCACAAGGTGTAGTTAGAGGTATGAAAGAGCAGCAGTGAAATCAGATAAAATTTCTAAAAAGTTAACAAAGTGTACTGCCTCAATTACTGTAACCTTTAAGTTGTTTTAAAATGCATTCTCTCCAAAGAGTAATGTTTTTGATTGATTGCTTTTTATACAGCACCACCAAAGCAGGATTTTCATATCTACTGAAGGTCAACAGTTACCTTTTCTGGGAAAAAATGTCATTCTCTGTTATATTAAGCAATACATGTTAGTAAATATAACACCTGCATGCTTCTAAACCATTAAGGTAGAAAGAAATCAAGCAGTGCTGCACCTACTGCCTCACGTCTTTTAGAAGGTGCTGACGACAAATACAAATGATAGACTTGAATCAAGCAATGTGCTAAACTGCAAAAACAATTAAGCCTTGAGGCATTGGCAATAAGCATATTGAATGCATATAAAGATGTTAAAATAAATGTATTTATTGTCATTCATTATTTTTAATTCAGCTGTGTCTAAACTTACAATTGGTATTAGAAAGAAATGCATGCTTAAGGAGCACGTTCCAAAAAAGACTTCTGTAAAAACCATTGGCTGAAAGTTACTGACGACAATTACAAAAATTTATGGAAATCACTCACAATCAGTCTGATTTTCTATGGCTAGTTGAAGATTTGAGCTTTAAGTATTGCCAGGAATCTTACTGGGCAACATAGCTGTCATCCCGTAACAGTATTTCTATGTGCGGAAAGTGTAAATGAATTAGATTATAAATTTGGAATCAATTAAATGACCAAATCTGATAAGTCACATAAAGAGTAATTTTAACTCCTCTGAGAAGGGTAACTGACAGGCCTAAGAGAGCACGGTGCAGCACTGGGAATCCTAATTAAACCCTGAAGGATCTGTGATGCCTCAGGCAGGCAACTCTGAGAGCGTCCCTTAGGTTGATTGAAAATTGGAAATAGATAAGGAGAATGGACCTAATTATTAATTTGATTGACTGTGTATGAAACGTAATCCCTCTCAACATCTTCCATGTATTGTGGTCTATGACAAGGCATTTACTACCTGTAAGTCAGAATTTACCTCCTGGAAGAGCAGATTCATTTGTTCAGACTGCAGAGACAGTTATTCACGTGTCCTAAATATTTACAGTTATTTGGGTTTTTATTACTACTATTATTATTTTATTGTACATTTCATTTTAGAGTTTTGGGGTTATTTGAATCATTCTTCATTACAGACAATATTTTTAGTGTGAATAACACTGCGGATTTCCAGGCTTATGGAAACAAACCAAGGGGTTTTAGACGCAGCTCACAGAACTGTGTCTCTGGGAGATAACAAATTAATTTTCTCTAGGCAAGAAAGTGTTTACATCTTTAAATTCAAGGACTTGGTGTGTTCTGTAAATAAAGGGATTTTTCTGTCCAAGAAAAAATCTTTCACTCCAAGTCAAGGTCCTGACGTCCAGTTTGCACTGAGCTGTTAGCTGCCCTAGCCTTCCTTCAAGGCAGATTACAACGGAAAAGAAGAATCAGATTAAGATGCTGCCGCGAGACCTTGTCTTGACCTTCCACATTAAAGCATAAAGAGGTAACTGAAATGACAAAAAGAGATATAAGGACCAAACAATGAAAGAGTAAAGGTGAGAAGACACTGCACCAAAATGCCAATGTTTTCCTCAACTACTTACCAAACTTCACTTCACGAGCAGAATGGTTTTTCCTTTTAAGAAAGAAGACACAAACCAACCCAGAAAGGCCAGTGTCCTGTAATTCAGGATTCCAGGGAGAAAAATAAAGGAAGGAATACAAGTAGCAAGGACAGAAGCAAACATTTAGCCAGTTTTCAATGAGAGCTTAAAGCTGGGATATAGAGCACTGGCAAATGGAGCCAGATTGCAATTGATTGAAGAGGTGTTGCTGCCAAATAGCAAGCTATGCTGGCTCGAGATGTGAAAAACGGACTCTCTTCCCATAGTTTCTAAGCTGGAAAACCCCTCACTAGGCCAAACCTGAAGGAACCTTATTTGTCTTCATTTGTGTTGTTAAAAGAGGAGATACGACTGTTCCGCAGACTTGCCAATGAAACCGTGGCAGCAATGTACTACAGCTTTTTGTAGCACAGGCAAGACTCAAATGGCCCATGCTTGTACGATTGCTTATAATCATCCTTTCACTCTGAAGAAGACGGAAACCTACCAGAGGAGACATTTTCAAAGAAATAGATTCACATGCCTGTGATAACAATGTTTCTGCAGCACAGCTTTAAATCTGCACACGCACTATGCTACCGTTTTGCTAGGGTCCTGCCTCGGGGCAACAATTTTAGCCGTGTCCTGCTTAGCATTCAAATTTTAGCGTGTTGTAACTGTACCACCACCATCAACATTTTTTGACAGGACCCTATTTCCATGAAAAAATCCCCATTATGCTGTTAAAGTGGTGGAAAAATATGACATTTTAATATCAGAGAATATACAGTATCATTATCACACTCAAACAGCTAAGTCACTTCTCCTTTAATATTCTGGAAAATGATATTCCACCATTACATCTGAGGTCAAGCCTGCAACATCAGTCAGAAGGTGCAAGATGCAGGCACTTCATACGGCTGAGTGGCTAATTCAAAGTAAGAGCAGAGCCATGGACAGCATTTCTTGTCACCAGACACTATACCAAAGCCACACTGCTCAAAAACGTCGCTGAACTATTACATACACTTCTGTTCTATTGTTCTGTTGTTGTTATATACAATTTTATGCTTTTGAAGGGAAAGATAGACCACAAAACTCCTCTGCCTTTTCTCACCTGTCTGGACTGCTATACAGCAGGATATACCTTAGTTAGACAGAGGATGTTTCCTTAATTACACTCTGCATGTCCAAATGCACGGATATATCATTCTTACAGTACATTATCTTGTTTCTTTACCCCCTAAAACATTCAAGATTTAAACTGACAACAGATTGCCACAGCAGAAACAGGTAAACTTTTTCAACATTACATTTATGCCAAATATCATATACTTTTCAAATTACTTTTGCTGGTTTTAGAAAACATTCCAGGAAATCACCTCAGGGAAAAATGGCAGACAGGCTTATACAGAGGTCATAGAGAAATACAGTCTTCATCTAATTTCATTAACTACTTTCAGTTAGATCCCAAACGGTACACGCAAATGTTTGTGCTATTTCGAGCATATTCTAACATCTGAATCAGTCTGCTTTCTCGGTATATAAAGCACAGTGCAATATCATACACTCAAATTTTTTATTGCTCAGAATTTGAAAAATCTCTAGACAGATGCCTTCATGGTTTACAATGATAGCTCTTATTTTAGACACCCATCCAAAGGCTTCAAATATTGTAAAACTCTACCTAGAGCATTACAAAAAGTAGCAAAGTTAATAGATACAACAATGAAAAATGGTATCATAAGCAAATGGACATGACCAAATTCATCAAGTTGGAGCTCCAAATTGCAACTCTTAGAGATTTATATGCTATCGTAAATGGCAAAAGACAATAAAATCACGCAGAAAAGTACTTCTGCATTTGGACTCTTATTCTGGCCTCAGTCCCCATGAGATATTCAAAGACAATGTGCCAATTGATCAATATGTTAGTATTTAATGTGCAATAAGTGCTACTGAGTAAAAATCAGAGAAACATTGCCTGTTAGCAGAGTCTGCCTTATTGCTGGCAGGAAGGTTGCACGAAGTTTTGGATCACCCCATGTGGTAAAACAGCAGCCAGAAGTCTGATTCAGAATTAACAAAAGGAAACAGAGGACGATGCTCAGCATGAACACAAATGCACATAAAGCCAGCCAGATTTCATTACTGAAGATTTTAATTTTGATTAAACGCTTCCTTTTATATCGGGTCACAGTCATTGTTTTCAACCCTCTGTTTTCATTAATACTTTAATACACACAGAACATTAAGTCGCGTAACTTTAGTGCTGCGGCTAAAGATAGCATCTTTAATAACAGCTACAAAAGAGATGCTGGCATCCATCGCTTTCCGACTTCGTAAGGCTGTGAGGCACCATGGGCTGGTAGGGACTTTGCGGCATGCAAGACAACGCGTCTGCACTTGCCACCAAGGAAAAGGAAAGTGGATGACTGTAAATTAGCTTAGCCCATTTGAAATAGGAACTTATAAATTAATTCAAGACAAAACAAACCGACGTAACGGAAATGGCTGTGAAAGTCTAAATGGATCAAGGCGGTGACTGCGCTCGGTGGAACTGTTGCTTTCACCTTTGTTTTACACCCGGTGAGAAACTGCAATACAGAGCAACTCCTTAAAAACTTCCCAGGAAAACACGGCAGTAAAGAAATTGAAACATGCAATTTCAGTAATTTGACTGTTGGCTTTTCTCCCCTTGCTTTTGCTGTTTCTGACTCCTAATGATGAAACAGAAGTTTGGACGAAGTTCAAGAGACGGCACTTTTTCTTGATTCCGTACAGCTGGGGTACCATTAGCTCAATTTCCCTCGCCATTACAGACCTGAACAGTGGGGTGCCATGATACACTCTACAAAGACTGAGAAACTCCATTAATTCAATTCCTATCAGTCCTAAGCAGCCCATATAGGTTAATTTCCTGGTAAACCACAAGGCTCTTAGATTTCCATTAAGAACTGTTATAGAGGGAAAAAGCAAGCGTGGTATTGTGTGAGACCGGGATTCTTTTAGTTCTCTGTGAACTCTGAATATAATTAAATTTTCAAGTCCTTTGAAACATGCAGTTCTTTTCTGTATGCTTAAGCACAAAAAGTAAGCTTGAAAACATTATAAGACTTGAACCTAGATTATCAATAGATGCATAAAAATTAAAGTCATACATTTTCACGACAGTTTTAAAAAGCAAATATATTGCGACTAGTTTTGGTCAACAGGATACTGAGAAGCCAGTGAATTTGTAAGATAAAAGCTACTGGTATCTTCTCATAATTCACTCAGAAACAACTGAGTTAAGGGGCAAAAGCCAACCGCAAAACACTATCTGGATTGCCAAAATCCTTATGCTCGTTTTACTGATGTACTGTGAGAACACATTTTTGCTGTTACAGGACTTCCTCATAAACAAAAACTCCAGCTGGTTTGGTGCTGCTTGCTTTCTTTGTTAGACACTTTAAATCTTACTGCTGAAGGACACTGTGGAGGTTATTTACTGTTACTCATTGCTATTAGTGTCTCTAGTGTAAAACAACATTGGCTTCAGCAGTCTACAAGCAGGAAGAATTCCGGCTCCTGTTTTCCCACCCTACCTAGTTAGCACAGAGAAGTTGCACAAGGCATGTCAGAATTTCAATTAATTTCTTAGATTTCTGGTCTGGATATTTATATGGGCCTCTAGTAAATACATGAGGTATAATAAATGAAACGAATAATTAAATTTGGCTTCTCTTGCTTCTCTTCAGTTTGTGTCCAAACAGAGCAAAAACCAAACTCAGAAGCAAAATGGAAGTTCCTCTATGGATGTGTTTACGTCAGCACTTGAGTTTGGATCAGGATTGCACTGTGAAGGAAATCTCCAAATCGCCTCCACCAATCTGGCCTTGATTCATATCTTAGACTGGGCTTGGAATGCTGATTATTTGGGGAGGGATGGATGGAACTGGACCAGAAGATGAACACCAGGTTCCAATGGATGTTCAGGCAACAGACCAAACTGAAGTCCTCATGAAGTATGCACAGTGTAGACACTGTTTCCCAGGCCAACTCTCTCCCTCTATAAATACACTTCTATTGGGTTGTGCTACTTGTAACAACTTCCTGTAGGCATAATGTACGTATAGCAGAACTAAGAACACCTGATATCATAAAAATTCCTTATTAATATCCAGTATAACAATCCTATCTTCTGCTCTCCCTATTTCTTTTAGCTACCACACCATGACCTGTCCTCCAGTTTCTTCAACATCACCATGCCGTTCCTTCCCACATGTCTACTAAATTACCATGGGATAAGAGGAGTTGCATGCCTACTGTCAATATTTACGCACTCTTTGCCCGGCCAGGAGGCCAAAAAGGACAGATAAGTTTTAAGTTCATATTACAGGTTTTCTTTCAGTGTATGTATCTATTTATTAGAATTTGGCCAGTAATTACAAAACCAACCAGAAGCAAGAGAGCTAAGAGAAAGATGATACAAGCCTTCTCTTTTCAGGAAACGAGAAAAAACAAAACAGCAAATAAGAATCTTCAAAGTCACCATGCTCATTTATACATGAGAAGCTAAAACAAAAAGAGAAATTATCTTTGCTTAAAGAAAGTGCTCTGTTGTTGCTTGCATGTTTAAATGAAATTGATTGGCATCTTTCCATAGCTTGCCACCGTCAGTGATTACTCAGAAGCTTTCCTGAACTTTCAGACTGAGGCACTAAGGTAATTTCATGTAGAAAATGCTTTTAAACAGTAAACACTCGTAACGTTTATACAAACGGTAAGGTGCATATAAGTACTTGGTTTTCTGTGCCGTGTTCCTTGTTTGCTTTACAGCAATGAGATACTGATCTCAGAATGTATTACGTAGTACCAAAAATGCAATATATGTACAGTGCTGCTAAATGTTAAAATATATTTGCATATTTTGGTTTTCTTGAGGGGAAGGAGTATATCTGCTGTGTCCTTACTAAAGCCACAGAAATAATAGTGTTCTATATCCATAAATCCACTGAATCAATGCACCTGGTCTAAAATGGGAACCCTTAAGAATGTGATACTAATCAGAGGGGAAAAAAAAAAGTGAGTGCTTTTACCAATAAACAGAAGGTAGCAGTGCCACTAGTATTTATTCCAATTTTTATGTCCAACTTCTGCTTTCACTGTAAGTCTGTACGAATAATGCCTAGGTAGCCTTTGTTATTTTAGCATGTGACACTGTACAGCAGACAAAACTATCTGATCCCTCAGAGGAAAATTTTTTAAAGAGCAAAGTGGTAACTCTATACATATTCATCTAAAACCCCAGTAACAAATACCTCACTAAATTCTGTCAAGGTTCATGGAAACAATTGGGATTTGTATATACATCATTTGGATATAGGCCATTATCAAACTATCTAGAGAGTTAATCAACAGAGGACACTCTCAGCAAAACAAGACCGATGCTACATAATCAGAAACACCAGAGCTGTAAACAATGGAAATGCACGTTATTCCCAAACAGTATAAATAATTTAAGACTTCCAGAACAGAAATTAATCTACATACCATTTGAAGCACACAGAACCACCAATTCAGACAGAATAATAAAAGGTAAGGGAAAAACAGATGGATATTTAAAAAGATACTTTCCAAGTGGGAATACACTTGGCTTAGCTGTGCTGGTAACAAGTAAAGAAATAAATATCAAGGAAATCCTATTACGTGCATGTATATTTTATATGTTGGGGTTTTTTTTCAAAAGGGATTGGGGTTTTTTTCCTCTGGTGTGATTGGACATTGAACCTACTGTATCTATCAACATCTATCTGATTAACTCTTCGGCTCTTTGAAGCTTCAGTGTTTTGTAGGGCATTATTTGCAGAGAGATGGAAACAATCTGATTTGCCTGTATTTGAAATGGGCATTCTTCTTTTAGCCCCCACTGCCCTAGAAGCCCATACCCTTTTGTCCCCAGATGAAGTCTCAACAGCGTACTTCAAAGGAAAAAGATATTGATGGTGTCTTAACCTTTCCTTTGAAACTGAATCTCTAGATCCAATATCATCTAGCAAGGCTAATTGCATAGTATGCAAGGGAATTACTATTATTTCAATATAATCCACCATAGAGAAATGATGAAAGCTGAAGCACTGTTGTAACAAGTTTACATCAAGACAGCACTGCAAACGCAGTATCTAAGGTGAATATCTTGCACAGGTAAAACAGGAACATTTCACAAATTAACTTTATAACCTTAACAATTACATTCAAATATCAGCCAGCTTATCCTGCAAAGAAAACCTTGGGAGAAAAGAAAAAGGAGAGACAGCGGAAAAAAAAGAAGGCTGATAGGAAGAAGATATGTGATTTCATGGTTAGATTTACTATGTATCTTTCATCATATTAACTCACTGTACTCACTGTTTATTTTACATTCACATCTCCTTAACCTCTAAAAGTTTTACATTTTCCTGTAGTACAGGTCCAAATTACTCTACAAGTAAAAAAAGTAGAGATGTTGTATTTTTCATTAAATGATCATATTTAAGACTGTCTACCTACGTAGAAACCCAAGCCACATATTCTAAACATCTTTTACAATTACATGGCAAAAAGTGGGCAGCTGCTCGATTATTTGATATGCAATAGTCATATTTGACACTATTTATCCACCTATACATTAATTTTTTATGTTTTAAAAGCCTAGTGATGACATTTTTGGAAGTCAAACAGCGAAGAACCAAAAAGCAAGTTTTTTCCTGTTAGATTACTTCACCTTTTCAAAACCTCTCAACTCCAGGAAATGAGTTTCTGGAGCAACAATGAGTTTAAGATATGCTTAAAAGTTGTCTTCAGTCAGTAAGAGACCTGTCAGTTCTCCCTATAAATTCTGAAAGCAGGTAAAAGGTCTTCAATCTTGTACAAGTATGGTGTTCAGGTTAAAAAAAAACCCACAAAACCACACAACAAAAAACCCCCAAAACTGTGACTAACAAACACTAACAATCATCATTTTTATAGACTGGGAGCTGCCTTCTCTGTTACTTTCTTCCACAGGAGTGGGGAGGTACATTCTGTGAGTTGCATTCTGCACTGCTTCATGCTACCTGTGGTGAGACACCAAGGACCATGGCTAATCTTATTCAGAACCCAACAGTTGAACACCCAGAGTCACTAAGGCCTGGTATGCAATATGAAGATCCAGATCCACATGAGATACCTGGGATTGAAAAAAGCTTTGTCCACTTATGAAATGTGTTCAAGGAATTTTTTTTTTTTATATATACATTTAGCCTATGAGGAGGTTGCAAATTGTTAAAAGGAATGCTTTTGTGCATTTATACATATGTATATTCCCATATTGCCCAGATACTTGATCAAAATAGCTTTTGTCTCTCCCGTTTCAAAATAAATGTAATGTACTTATATGTGCATGTATTGTTTATCATAAAATAAAATGTGTCTAGAATTACTTTCGGCAACATGATCAATCAAGAACAATCAACCACATTCTTCAAGGCAGCAAAACTCTTCAGAAATGGGCTGGATGTTACTTAGTAACTTTAATTATTTTTCCATGTGAGTCAGTATTACTAGCACCCAAGTTCAGCAAACATTGAAACCACCACCAGTATTTTTAAAGACATTTTATGTCAGATGTAAAAATGAGGCCTGAAATCTTTGATTTAATTGAGGGAAGAAATATGAAAAAGAGCAAAGAAAATAAGGTTACTTTTAATTAAACACAGACATTAATATCTAGCACAAAATAACACACTATTGATGTGGTAATTAAAATATTGTATTCTGAAAGATAAATATATTAGCAAGCCAGAAGGATCTGGCCTTACTTTATAATGCTTTAATAGAGGGGAAACCGAATTAAACAGATGGCACTCAGGATTTCTCAGTGAATTCAGCATCTGTGAGTACATGTTGCATAAATGCCAATTAAAATGCGTCCGAGTAAATTTAAATCCCTTACTGATAGAAGGTAAGCCAACCTAGCTGGCTTAAGATCAAGGTTAAACTTAATCGCCTGCTCAACTTGTAGCAAGTTGCTCTCAAATTGTTCACAAATTCCCAGTGAAATAATAAAACAGTGTTCATATTGATTTGAATTTATTTACATTTGTAACTCCTCAAGTGTTGGGCTGAAGCACAAAGGAAAAAAAAAAGTACTATGTGAATCATTTGGCAAGTCTAAATTTAAAAAATACTTCTTTGATTTAAAAAGCTTCTGCAGAAATGTTCTGCAGAACTTTCCCTTTGGGTGGTTTTATGACACAATCACTTCGGAAGTGTCTTCATAATTTTTATTAACCATACAAGCCACTTTTTACTTTCCTTTACTCTGTTACTGACAAAGTACCAACATCTTATATTAGATCGTCATCTAAATTTTTCATACAATGCAAAGTGAATGCTGAATATTATATAGTAAAATACGTACAGAAGAGGCTACACTGAGAAGTCAAAGCAGTGCAGTTACACAACCCTGTAGCAGTTCTAATTCAATTTGGCATTCAACTACCTTGTAATAAAAAAGGCACTGACATGAACAGCAAAAACAGTACCTTTGGTATAAAGAAATTAAAGAAAAAACCCCTCCAAACTCACAAAACTTTCAATTACTCATCTATTTCAAGAATGACAAAGTGCAGCTTAGCAGGTCTGTGCCCAAGAAGGCTGACCGGCCACTCTCATGAGAAAAGAGAAGGCATTCTTGTGATGTGCTGAGCCATCCATAAAAATTTGGTATCATTGACTGAACTGGGGCAAACGTACAGCAAGCAAAGCTTGGATCTTTTGCAAAGCTAATCAATTAAGTCCCTTTATACATAATCCATGTGCGCAGCCTTTTCCCATACCAATTATTTCATGCTGGCAGCGTTTTGTTGAGGGACAAGCCAGTCAGAAACTATAAAACATACAACACAACAGCAAATGAAATTAAATGCCTGAAGTGCAAATTACCATCTAGGAAATGAAATCTGAACTATTCATGCATGTATACATAGTAGTAATAAATTAAATGATGGTAGTCAGGGAAAAGACCTAAATGTCATTAGGAAGAGTGCAATGGAAACACTGGTGCCCCACTCAGCAAGTATAAAATGAAAGTGGGAAAACAAAAGGTTTATCACTGTTTTCTACGATAGCAGGAATAAAGTGACCCAGCAAGAAACAAATGCATCCCTATGTATCTTCAGATGACAGAAATCATACTGGATTTTAAACAGTCCACTAATTCAGCAAAATTTGTTTCTTAGGCGCTTCTGCAAGACTGGCTGGGGAAGACATCCTCATGTCTTTTATGGAAGGCCAATGCTCAACAGAACGCACGCAAGGAGCCGGCTTTTCAGACCTATTCATTACTGCACTACTGAAGCTTGGGCTGAGGAGCATCACTGAAAATTAGGTCCCTAAGCATTTTCATAACAATAGACAACGCTATTGGAGCAGTATGGAAATAAAAACCCCCGAAGTCAGGGTCCACAACAGACATGCTTCCTACATTGAATTATGAATTGGGTAATGTTAGTAGAATTTTCAGATACAAATTTAATTAAGGCTGGCACACTACTCCTGACTGCCTCATGACTTGTAGTCTTTTATTGCAGTATAGAGCGACTGCAGTAGGAACAGTAAAATACTGAAATGTTGAGGGAGTCAAAGGTCATATAGTACAACCAGAGTGACTATAATTTACTGGGAAAAGCAGCACATGGTCCAAAATAAGAAAACTTGTCATTCAAAGTATGAAGAAAAGTAACACAAAAAACCTTCTGAGCACAGGTAGCATTCAGCACAGAGGGCAGCCGAGGGAATGAAAGACAGATGGACAGAGTAACTTGGCACTGCTGAAAACATGACCTGACAACCAATGGTGTCCACTGCAGGCCCTTTCTGTCCTCACCTTCGGGGAGAAGTATTTTCGCTTGATTCATCTGAAAAGAGGACTCTGGGGAAAGAGCAAATTCCAACGGGCAAATGCAACAGCCCCCAAAACTCAGATTTGCCTTAATCCCCTGCAGAAGAGAGTGTCAGCGATGAGGAAGAAGAGGTCTATGTGCTGTGTTCTTCTTTTGTACTTCTTTGCTCTCCAGTTATTATTCCTGATTGTGCCTGTGCTTGATTTCGTCTATTGGCTCATTTTCCAATCCTCTTTGGAGGTTTTGTATCCTTGCACTTCAAAGTTTCACCAAAGTGAGAAGAGGCCCATTTCCCCAATCAGTTTGTAATGGCTGAAAGGCCATCACGGCAGACTACAAGATTTTTGAAAGTGGATGCAGACCTTTTGAGGGCGGGAGCACCTCTAGCTTCAGAAACAACAAGTTTTGCAACTGATGTTTCAGATACATTTGTCTCAAAGCTCCTGGAAAATGAATGACAGAGCACCTAACAGAATGGATCAGACCCCACCAGTACCCTTCCAAGCACTAATCCTCACAATGATTGCAACGATACCCAGATTAGAATCTTTACTCTAGCTTGCAATGCACAAAATAATAGGATTCAACAATTGCTGTAATTCTCTGCAGTCGCACAAAGAATAAACACTTAGAAGATTCAACTCAGCAGCTTTCACTGTTTTCCAATGTAACTGCTGCTCTATTTATTCAGAAGAGGTGACCTTCTAGTAACCTTATTCTGTGGCTATGAATGAATGGAAATTTGAGTTTGACCTCACTTTATGACCTCTGTAAAAAGAATTATACTACAACAATTTTGCATCTTTATGTCAGCATGTCAGATAAATATTTTATTCAATTGCTAACCAGATAATGCATTTTCAAAACAAATCACAATGCTGAATGCGTTTTTAAAAGATATTGCTAAATGAAGCAAAAATTCAACTAATTTTTTAATATTTAAATATATTTGACATTTAAGAAATATTGGACATACTTGCCTTAGTGAGAATGCATTATGCATTAAAAAAGTTTTAGCTTCCATTAGGAAGCAGTACCTATGAATAATATATCTTTTTCTAATGTCTTTTTATGTACCCAAACCCATCAATTTGTACCGAGCTTAAAAGAAATCTAAATTACAGGTAAGCCATCTAATGTGTCACTTACTACCTTTTGGCAAGCTTAGTCTAATCAGAGTTTTTCCACTAAATTAGCCAGATCAACAGAAACTCTGCACAATTACATCCTGCTCTCTAACATAGCACATGATCTTTGCTCATGTGGGTAACTGCCAGGGTGGAAAATTGCAGTGAGGATGACGGTACAGATGTTCTTTTTCAGTTGACCAAACAAAAGAAAAGAAAACAAAAAAAATCTTGTTTCATAATGACTTGTATTTAAAATGCACTGTTTTATACACATTCACACACACATAAACAAATATAATGGGAATTTTCATCAGATTTTTCTAACGGAAGATTATATTCTTCTGTTGACAGTACAGGAAAAGATTGGGGTTTTAAGGGAGAGAAAGTATTAATAAAGCATCAACATGTGGACAACAAATGTGCAATATATGAAAATTATAAGAATGTACATTATGATACTTATTAAGTTAAGGTTGTTGGAGAGGTTTCCAAAGCAGGATAGATACACTGGAGAAAATCTTTTTCACTTGTATGGACAGATGAAAAACAAGCAATCTCAGCTCTGACAGGATAAAAAAAGATTTGCCTGCAATTGTTATTACTGCTACATTTACCAGTCCCCATCACTGAAACCAGAAATTACACTTTAAGAGGATGAAGGTAGGTCATCGTGAGCAATGTCCTGTGTATTCACCAGCAACTGTTGCAGAACCATGCCCACAGAAGGGACATTTCATGAAATCTGTTTTCCAAATCTCACACCTCTGCCCTTCTCCCGTCTTGTTCTTCTCTTCCCACAGAGCTCCCTGCTCTCTTTAACTTTGGGAGCGGTTGTCCAGTATACATTTGCTCAGTGAGATTCTACCAAGTTGGAATTTTTTTTATTTCTTATAATTAGTTACTTTACATTGTATCCAAAACTCACCATTGAGCAACACTGCTATTAGCTAAGGGGTTTTGACATTTAGGTTATTTCCAAAAGTGACCTGCTTATTCTCAAATACAAAGCAAAACAAACAAACAAGCCCTAGCAATTATTTTGCATCAACACATATTGGCACCAGTCTTCAATTATGGCAACTGTGCTGGTTTTGGCTGGGACAGAGTTAACTTTCTTCACAGTAGCTGGTGTGGGGCTGTGTTTTGGGTTTGTGCAGGAACCAGCGTTGCTAACCCAGGGATGGTTTGGTTCCTGCTGAGCAGTGCTCACACAGAGCCAAGGCCTCTTCTGCTCCTCACACCTCCCCACCAGCCAGTGGGATGGCTGGGGGTGCACAGGGGGTTGGGAGGGGACACAGCTGGGACAGCTGACCCCAACCGACCAAAGGGGTACCATACCGTGTGATGTCATGCTCAGCATATAAAGCTGGGGGGGAGAAGACAGAAGAAGTTGTTTGGAGTGATGGCATTTGTCTTCCCCAGTAACTGTTATGTGTGAGGGAGCTCTGCGTTCCTGGGGACGGCTGAACCCCTGCCTGCTGAAGTGGCGAATGAATTCCTTGTCTGGTTTACTTGTGCGCGCGGCTTTTGCTTTCCTTATTCAACTGTCTTTATCTCAACCCACAAGTTTTCTCACTTTTACCCTTCCGATTCTTTCAGCCATCCTGCTGGGGAAGAATGAGCGAGCGTCTGTATGGGGTGTAGCTGCCAGCTGAGGTTAAACCATGACAGAATGCAGACTGATCAAGATTTTGCTATGTTACAGGGAGACACATCAAGAAAACGAGACACAGAACCAGGCAAAGTTGGTGGACAGCTTAGAAGAGCAGCTGTTTGAAGCTAGACCACCACAGAATCCCTTCATATAAGCAGCAGGAGTCATTTCTATCAAAATGAGTAGCATAATGAGTATGGGAAAATAAGGAGTTGCAGCAGAACTTGTGCTGACCCAAGAGAATATACTATGGACAGCAGTGAAAACCAAATTGCTTTCCTTTACCAACACTGAGAAATATCTGGGCTGAAGATCTTCCACCAGTGTACCCAGGAGAAACGGAGAGATCTGCACCGTGTTATGTTTCCTATCTCTTCAGTCCCTCATCAGCAAAAGTTCTTGTATTTGAGAAGGAGGAAGAGAAAAGTTAACAGGTGTCTTTTATGCATAAAATTTTGCTTTTGTGAAGCGTGCAGGAATCTGTATCTCAAGAATAGCTGTGTAACAAATTCTGGTGAGATAGGCACAGGCCAGAAACAAGCATTGCACACCTTCTATAGTCTAAGCAACACTGCTTTACTTAAAGCAGACTTGTCCTAGTTTGAGTTGCTTGGACACAAATAATACTCCTTCTTATTCAACATGGATATGAAAAAGACCAAGAGGCACCCACGTCACAGTCGGGCAGCATGCCGCTATCACCTATCTCGAGGGCTCTGTTACATCAAAGCCTACTATTGGGGAAGGAAGAACAGCTCAAAGTCAACATGAGATTGGGGACTAGGTATGGATTAGCTACCCTCACCCTCATTTCTCACAAAATTCAGATGCTTATGTGTCTGGATTAAGAGAAATAACTGGAAATAAGCAATAAAGTTACCAGCACTTTTCAAGAAATACCGTATCGATTTTATGGTTCACAACTGAGTACCTTGCAAGATGTGTAGCTGCTGCATGAAAGTTTGCTGGCACTTTTTACAAGTCCTTCCATTACTGGTTCCCAACAGCACCACTGATCATTTCTTTCAGATGATTCTGTAACTGCTGCCTCTCTGCACTGCTTTGCTATTCACTGCAAATATCATGTCAGAAAAGGAATGAAGATCCATGTATGGTATAAACTGCAACTAAAAATCAACCTTATTTTTTCAGATGTCTTTTTACAAATCATGCTAAAGGCATCTGCTCAGTGTTAGGCTAGGCAGAAGAAGCACCAGAGGAACTGCTTCTCCCTAAGGTTTCTGAATACTGATAGAGAACAGAATAAGCAGTTATTTTACAATAACATATGCACTGTTATGTATGCATATTCCTGTATGATCTCTTACCATGAACAGGGATGAAACTGTTCTTCATATCAACCTCAAGTATGTGTTTTATTTATCCTCATTTAGAATAAAGTAATAGAAAACATCTGACAAGTGTTTAACAATAACAAATACATAATTACTGAGAGTTACGGATATTAAGAGTAAATGCACTATCTTCCAGCACTTCATAGCGTTACCTATCTGGAGGAAAGTCAATTCCCATTTGTTTCCTCGGCAGAGCACACACCCATAACTACAGGCTAGGCTCACCCTCGCTTTGTAGCTCAGCTTTATGGGCAACTAAGACAAAAGTATAGCATCCTTTGGGTTATGTGTCTATCTAAACCAGTTTGTCAAGGATCAGTCATACAAGGCAGGTTCCTGAGACGCTGACCATCTCTCAAATATGCAAGTGACAACGAGTCAGAAGAACCATTTCATTTCTGTGTAATGGCCGTGTAACACCCAGACTTAGCTGATGACTAAAAGATCTGTCATCCTCTTACACTTTCAAATTCAAGGACAAAGTAGAGAACAACTTACTGCCTCATAACGCAAGTAGGTGAGGCATAATCTTCCCCCCTCCCTCAATCCAAAAACCAGGTTGTGGTGCAGGATTTTAACTACTGATGTCTGGTTAAGCTAAGCACTGTGTCGAGTTTCTCCTCACCGTGCCCCGGCCACAGCTCTGGCTGATCTATCTGCACTTCTCTGAAATAGTTGAAAACAGCTTTTTCTGCAAAAAGTATCACCTTCAGAAACTCTGTGAACTGTTTCTTGATTTTACTTGAATCACTGAATAATTTCAACAAATATGTGTATAAATTTCACGAATGTCACATTAACAATACTTACATTGCCTCCCAAACAAAACTGGCACCCGTGGTATATATATGTTGCTGGCACCCACAGGTTACCTCTCACAATCGAGAGGTCAGCAATTACATTCACATCTCCTCGTTGTGATTCACGAAGAAATTTTTAACGTTGTCTTTCTGAACAATGTCTCAAACACTAAGCTTTTGGTTTATCTAAACGATAAAGATCTAGTATTGGCAGCTCCATCCTATTCTTAGTTGTGAGCTATGTTCTCTGCAAAAAGTTAGACATATTACCGGAGTAATTTAGCATGCAGCACTTCTAGGCTTCAAGCTTCTTTAAGTATTTGGTATTGAAAATCAGCTTTTTTTATGGCGATACTATCAAAATTCTTTCCTTTCGCAAACAGGTCAGCATTTAACTTATTAAGTAGTACTTGTAGCTTATAATAAAACATACTATTACACAGCCTGTATGTTTGATGCTGTGTTCACAGAAACAGTTGGATGTGGACAGCAAGGCATTTACCACTATTCACATGATGCTTCAGTGACACACAAAGATGGACTAATCTCTTGGTGCTTCCAAGAAACGGGAAGCTCTTCAAAACTATTTTAATCAATAAGTATATGATTATCAGTACCAAAATGAGAGTCCCAGGACTCAGTCAGGTTAATTTAGTGCTGTTTCATGACTTCAAAAGCTTGCAAAAAATCAGCAATGTTACAAATGGATCGCGTAGGATTATTGTTCATTAGGGCATCATCTAAACACCATTCCTGTTCTGCTATAAATATCCTATAAACCTTGCATGGGCCACTCAGGGTGTATCTGCATCCTGCAGACAGCTTGCAGAGTAGCTACAATCAAGTTAGCACATCGCCACGGTGCGGTACCAGTGATGTGGGGATTCCACCACAGGTCTGACATCAGTGAAGCTGCCACACAACCCAGCACCTAAGGTAATAAACCTACTCCTCAGTGTTTACAAGTCTGGCAACAGAACGACATTGATTGCCTCTGTAATGTAAACATGTCTTTACTTTCTCTAGTCCCAGTTTCCCATCTACAAAAACTCATGGCTTACCACACAGCTAAAGGTCATCAAATATTAGAAACATGAAGGCTGTATGAAAACCTCAGATAGATGTAGAACATGACCTAGATCTAGACATAAATACTGAAACGTAGTGAATACTGAGAGGATTTAGATCACTGAGCCCTTCAGAAACTAAAATGGCTTTATGTTAATGAAAATCCTTCCACCCTCTCCATATTGCCAAAAGTTCATGCACATGTGTTAGGAAATTCAACTTATTCATAGCTTTCTGTGCTTAAGGTCCTATTTTTGCCACAGACAGACATGTTTTCCTTGACCACACTATCAATATGTTAACCTGAGAAGGCATTAACAAGCTGCTTCGCTGTACTTTTTATAGCCACATTAAATTCTGAAGGCCTACAAATGAGTCATTAAATAGATTTAAATCATACTGAAACTGTACAAGTGAGATTTTCTATTGTCTGTTTATAACATAAAAAGCACTGTAATCATTTATGTGATATGGATCCGACAATTTCCATTCACCTGTTCCAACGGGAGCAAGAGGTTAATAAAAGATGTCGATTTAAATGAAAAGTACCATAATTGGAATCTCATCTTTTCATTTGCCCTCATACGAGCAAATCCTGCAGAGTAAACAGTTGTCAGATTCCTGGGGCAAAATATACGAGGACTTTACATCACTGATTTTTATTGGATAATGAGGCTGCTGCCATACCTGGGTCTAGGCTACCATTTTATGGATGCTCAAATTAAATTTACATTCTTTAACAAGCTCCTTGAAGCTCTGTTGATATTATGTGTACCCTAATTATTGCTGTACTTTAAAGTTATCGGTAATTACGTTAACCAGAATTCAAGCCAGATTGTTAAAGTTCAGGAATAGCTACAAGAGGTGACAGGAAGAAAGAGGACAGCAGTTCAATATACTCATGGAGCTGGACTACACACAAACATTGTACTCTTCCATAGGTTTCCATGTTTTCAAATTGCCTAAATAATGATAATTTTCAGTGACAACACAAAAATTCACACTCTTATCAGAATCTGCACCTTGACAGATAGGATTCAATTCAGACCATGAATTGAAGAGATCCTTCTTATTGCCTTCCATCCCTTTTTCACATACAAAATGCCCAAACTAACAAGAGTTCCACACACTTAAAACTCACAGCACAGATGTGTACATAGGCACGCAAACAGCTATGCACAGGTTGACTGTCTGTTTGTCAGCAGTTCCGAAACAGCAGGCGATCCACTGGCAGTCCCGGTACCTCCCCAGATCCTGACTGCGGCTTCGTGTCCTGCCGATTTCAGAGGAGGCCTTGGGGCCATAAGAGCTTTACTAGCCCTGACATGGGAAACGGTTCCCAAGCAAACCTGCTTCCGAGCATACGATGGGATTTTTTTGGGGTGGTTTGTTGTTGATTTTTTAAACACAATTTTTAAAGCCTCATGCAGGGGCCAGCTCCTATGCAATTTACTTGATAATATTTTTCAGCTAACTGCCATGACTCCTCCTGTGGTTGTGGCTGCGATTCTGTAGCACTGTTACAAGCTCACCGATCGCAAGACATTGTTGGATGCTTTTTTAAAAGAAAAGAATGACGAAGAGAAGGACAAATTTTAAGATATTGCCAATCACCAAACTTTTGCCAATAAAACAAATTCAAAACTTAAGATGAAATACAATTCCTTATTTATTGCACTCAATAAGTACTTATGATTTTATATTTGGGTACACTGGTGGATGGTACCAAATTGCTAAGCAGCATATAAAACCACCTCCACAAAAAAAGGCAACTGTTCTCCTTTGTGTTTTCTTTGCTGTTAGCCTCTTATGAAGTGGCTAAAACCTACTTCCTGAAGCAAACTTGTAGTTCATGTAGAAATGCATTCATATGGGATGAGTGCAATGCTTTTTTAACACAATCAATAAAGCTTCATGTTGAAGTACTTTGTCATCACTAATAGATCACCTATATTATACAAATTAATTCATTTCATTAATTCTAGTACGGAATGATTATTAAAAACTCAGACTCTAGTCTACATTTAGGTTTGCAGTAGACAGTTGTAATCACGTGATTGAATAATTTTCTGAACTAAAATTAAACTTACACCTAGATAAAATGAGTGAATCTTGGGTCTGCAACAGCAAAATCTCTGTGGAAGAAGAGCCAAACTGGTAATTTATAAAACTGAACTCCATTTCAGTGACACTAAAATAATAGAAGGATTTATGAATAGTTTCTCTCCTTGTTACACCCAGATTACTGTGTCATCTGGGTGAGGCTGAGGACTTAAGAGTATTTCACCTAAACTAATAAACCTATTTACTGAATCTGAACTAAGCACTGAAGTTTACTTCTAATGAGTGTTGACTGATCTTGGCAAATAACGTGAATTAGACCACACATGGCTGAGTCAGACAAGTCATCACTAGTCAGTGTGTCCCCAGGGGACAGAATGACTAAAAATTGTTTCTCAGCTTATTTTTTTCTGAAGGATCACCACAAACGCTCATGTTGATAGCAGCACTATCTTGACATCCTTTCAGAGCTGTTCTTAGCACTGGTAATATCTTGTCTTGTTGAGACTTATTTTGCAAGTTAAAAAATGGAGCCATCTTAACAGTTTATTTTATTTTTATCTATCCAAACACTTATAACACACTCATCACCCCCGTGTTTGTAAGCCTGAGATTTGAGTGTTGTCACACAAAGGATTAGCGTGCAAATCCTCCAGGGCCTGGAGTGCTCCACGTCAAACAAAGGGTTTCATCGCCGGCTTCCAGCGTAGCAGCTCTGGGGTGGCAAGGGGCTCTACTCCAAGGGGCAACGGGCTGGGGGTCAGAGCGTCCGGCTGGTTCCACTCGGCTTTTCCCGACACCCTGAGCAACTCACCTCACATCTCTCTGCCTCGGTCTCCAAGCAGAACGGAAACAGCGATAGCTCTCAAAAGCTATGCCTAGAAAGTCTAAATAAACATTCTGTCTCTATGAGTATTCTCTATGAAAACTGCACAAGAAACCACTAAAAGGTTCAGGGTATTATCACATCTAATTGCTTCTACCGAAAGCAATGCTGTGATGCCACCAGCGCTGTCACTCTCATGAAACAAAAATAGGAAAAATAATCCTGACCTAATGAAAACATAAACATAAAATACTGTGCGTTTAAAAGTTTTGTTGCTTACGCTCAGTTGAAGTGAGAACATGAAAAAGCATGTTCACTTCCCTGGTTTCACGGAAAGTCACTTGTGGCTCAGATCAGGACCCAAACGTAAGAGGTGTCCAATGCATCTATGCTGATTTCCTGACCCGAGTATGGCTGGAAGAAGGGAAAAGCCAATCTTTTCAAATGTAGCTTTCATCACAAAAATAACTCGGCAGAACTACGAACTTATTGCTCCCTGGACATCTTTTTTCCTAGATGTTCTGACTGCTGGGTTCAGAGCATCCGAGCACAGCAAGGGGCCCGGGGTGCCCTCCCCCGCCGGGGGCTGGGCTGCGGGGGCTCGGGTCCAGCAAAGCCTTCCATGGGGCAAGGGCAGCCCCGGGGCGAGGGTCCCTGGCAGTGCGGTGGGGAGGCTATGGCCAGGGCCAGCCCCAGAGATGGAGGACTGCCTGGCCCACCTGCCCCACACCCTGGCACAGAAATGCAGAGGGCCAGCACTTTCAGAGAGAGCGACGAAGGGTGCCTGCACGCTCTTGTGCCAGCAAGACCGGGGAGAGACACAGCCAACCTCTGCACATCAGTAAATGCGGAACTGTGCAGCTGAAGCTCAGTTACTCTATCTAGTCACAACTTGATTTGCTCTTCCATGGACACTTGCATTTGTGCTGCCTTTAACCTGGCTCCGGTAAATTTCACAGCCTCTGGAGTCCCTTAATTTTCTCCAGAGTGTAATTGTCTTTCAAATAAAGAAAATCCATGTACTATGTTACAGAGAAGTGTTGTTACGGCCAGATAAATCAGGCCTTCTGCAAAACTTTTTAGGTGTGAAATCATAATGAAAGCAAGATAAACTCTTCCAAAACAATGTACAAAGGTTCAGTCTTATTTTTCATTCGACAAAATTGCAAGCAACAATGATATTAGGTTTCAAAATAGAAAACCAAAACAAAAAAACCAAAACCAAACCCAAGCCCCAAAAACCTCACAACCAAACCCATCTTTTTTGGCAAGGATGGGTATTAGAGGCAGATGATTTGGAAGACGAAACTGCTTGAATCACATCGCGCTACTGACTGTATCACAGCATAGGAAGCTGGAGCTCTTCAAAGGTTGTTTTAGAGACATCCAAAACATTTGCAGCCTAATATAATAATAACAACTTCTCTTTAAAAGTAACAGTGCATCTGCTAAACCTCTCTGCACAAAGGACACAGCTCATTTGCTCCCTCGAGATTTTTCAGCTCTGCTCTATATTAGCTTGAACGATCATAAAAAAGCAAGTATTACCTGCCACGAATTTTTTTTATAAGTACATTTTGAGATGGTCCTGAAGTTCTTCTCAACTGCACCTTTTGTTACCTGTATGTTTCCCAGATCTCTAGGATCTGAGGCCAAAAAAATGCTGGTTAAAAATACAAAAGAACTCGATGTTGGTGCAGTGTTGGGGGAGGAAATTAGCATGTCCTTTGCACATAAGCTTCAGACAACCTGGAAAGAGTAGAAGGAATTGGAGTTTCCTCTAATTGAAACCTAGTATCCAGATAAACTTGCACACGTCTAACCTTTGTTCTCTTACTACAACACTGTTCAATTACACATGGCAAAATGGAGCACAATAAAAGCTATGGCATCTATTCACACCACAGGAATCCAGTTTAATTATTCCCACTAGGAGGTATGAAGTATTTCCTAATGCAAATACTGGACTCTCAGAGCGCTGACATCAAGGACCTGCACTGTATTTTCCCCCACAGGGAAGAAGTATAAAAAATGTTGCATTTTACACTCAGTTTAAGCACAGTATTTTCTGAGGATTCTGCTATGGAATTAAAAAGGCAAATCTCTAAGTTTTCAGTAAGGTCCTTGCAGATTTTCTAACGTGAAATATGAATCTGCATAATGGAATATTGCAAAATACAGCTATTTCTATAAACATCGACAGAAACACACCACAGTACGCTCTGCATTCATTCGTGGCCCTGTCATTAAGATGTAAGTAACTTTCTGTAAGCACCAAGCATTTCAGTGCTGGGTTTTCCCATTAGCTATGCACTTACAAAATTAGTACCAGTTACTATCAAATTGGGTGATAAAACTGTGAAAACATACCAAAGACCAAAACTTCATTTCTAAAGAAATGCCGGATGAGTGGCAATAAATGAGGGTTTTAAAGAGGGTAGATTGATTTGCTAATGGTATAATCAACAACTCAAAAGATTGATATGGCACAAAATTTAAAACTAAGGCTTCAACCTGAGCCAAATTAGTCTTTACTGCCAAACACTGAAACCAACCTCTAAGCAGAGGAATTTCATCCATTTTCTCTGCCAGTGCTCCACCCTTTGACTTTGCCCATGGTCCCCTCTGTGTTCCCTGCCATCAGCTGCTCTCACAGGTCTCCTTTTCTACTTCCAAGTTATTTCCAGTGTCGTCTTCTGGTCCATAAACCGAGGCAGTCTCCAAGCAGCGACTGTAGGCTGGTAACCCGGGCTCCACCACAGAGCTCAGCCGCGGCACAGCTGACAGTCCTCTACACTAGGTACTCCAGTACTCCAGAAATTAAAATTTGTATTTCCTATATTTTAAAATAAAAAATTAAATATGAGGGGGAAAAAGATCCTGAATCTACAGACTACCATACAAAGAGTCCCTCGTATCTCCCCAGAGTCTATGGATTTTATCTCAAGTCCCCTGAAACAGCAACTGAGTCCCAAAGCACACATCTGTCATGAGCATACGCTTTTCCTCCAGCAACAGAAATAGGAAATAGTTTTAAGAAAGTATCTGTGTATTTTCATGAAAAGCATCTGTCATTTGATCCTGGGAGGAAAAAGGTTCATGATTGGGTCATATTATTTAAAAAAAAAAAAAAAAAGTCTCAAATTTTAATTTTGGAGGAAAATGGGGATTGTCCTCCATGCTGTGCTAGCAATGCAAACATTCTCACTTATACCAGAAACGGTTTGGTTGCAGATCAAGCTTATATTTATAAGTAAATTGATTCTCAGTGTCTATGGTGAATTAAATATATGCATATATGAATTATAGATATGCATATATATGTATGTCTTCATCCAAAACACTTGAGCTAACGTTGAGTGTTCTTTCAGCATTATGTTCAAAGGTACACTTACTTAAGCACAAAAAAATCTTCTCAATATAACATTTTTAACTTGATAAATCATTTAAAAAAAAAAGCTGGATAAATGAAATGTTTTAGACAAATATGGTAGATTCACTGGTTTAACTTCTGTACAGAGACATATACACATCCGTGCCATACACACAGCTTAAAATTGCTACCATGTGCCACGTAAACTTTTACAGATGTTCAGCAACAAAGTTCAAAGAAACTTCATTGTGTCTTCCTGGATACGGACCAGCCAAATATATAAAACCAAAGAAATGTCAAGATAGCAAATGAAGTGTCCATTTGCTGATGTTCAGATAAATGAGAGATGCAGGACTGCTAATATTCTTTCTTTCCCGTTACTTAAACTACATTCAAACGCTGCTCTGCAGTTATGTTGAGCTTACATCGTGAGGCATTCCAGCTACACTAAGACGTGTTTTAAGGCGACTTTTCCCCTCGGCTCTCAAAAGGATATTCCTACATCAAAGTACACGCATGAAATTCTCCTCTGAGACTTTTGTGCGCATGCATAGAAACTGTCGCTCTTTCTTTCAGCATTATACAGATTGTCGAGAAGAAAACATACCCTTGTTGGGGTGGGGTTACTTTTGCAAATTTAATCATTAAAAACATTTAAGCATTTTGTGTGGTAGAACCAATAATTTCCTAGATAATGTATGCCTAAATAAGGCATCACCTCTAAAGGTGATGCACTAAAAGGTCTACATTTAGTTTTTATTGCTTTAAAGACAAATTTATTGCAAATTCATGTAATAAATGTAAAAACCTTGCAATGAAGCCTGTAACTGTATGGTAAGTTTAATTTGTCATGTCCTGTTGACCACTCACCTGTTCTGTACTTCTGCACCCACTCATCCATTTTCCCTAAGGCCTTTTCTAACATTTCCAACTTTTCAACACTTGAACAAGTACAATCACTTCTTAAAAATAAAAATAAATATAAACCTCCCTCCCCCCCGAAATATTTTCTTTCTTTCCATCTACCTCTTTATCCCCAAAACACCCCCCATGCGCACACTCCAAATTACACCTCCCAAAGGCACAGGACAAGCAATACTCAGTCCTGGAAGAGTGACAGGTTTACAGTAGAGTATTTCACAGCCCGTTAGGGCTGGAAAGGGAGGCTTTCCAGCATTTAGTCAGCTACAAATTCCCTTTCCAATATGAGATACCACTCCTACTCTGCATTATTCACTCTATGTGCGTGTGTGTGTGTGTGTATATATATATCCAGCTTAACACATATCTCTTTATATCCATCAATCACTTTTTTTCAACAGCAAATTTACAGAAAAGCCGTATTAGGCAATTTTTAAAGGTTTTCACAATTTATTGCTTATAATTTTCCTTTGTATTCTAGTTCCACACAGGTGGATTTGTTCTATGAGAGGAATTCAGTCAAGCAAAGGAAGAGATGAGAAATAATATCATGCAACTGAGATATAATTCAAGAAGAGTTTAATGAAGCTAGCTTTTTCTCCCTTGCAAATTATGTGGTACATAGAGAATTCATGGTGTTTTGGTATAACGTAACGGTTTTATTTGCCTTTCCTTAGGATGAACTGCAGAAGTAACTTAGGGCTTTCACACAGCCTACCATCAAAAGCTCTTGCCAATAAAAATTACTACCGAAGCTTCATGCTTTCCTCCTCTCTTAAATCTAAATTTTCCTCTCATATAAAATAGTCTAGAGATATTACTAATGAAAAATACTCAGATTTTTTTTAACAAAGAGATAACTCACTAGAAAACACAGTTTTGTGAACTGCAAAATTAATGAAGCTTGATTTCTTGCCAATTTATATCTTATAACCAGTTACTCCAGTATCTAACAAGAGCAACTTAAACTGCAGCTTTTTGCTAGTTAGATCGTTTACAACCGCTCTGTTCTCTGGTGTCTCGTGAGGGTTAAACTCATGCACAGTACTTCCTCCAAGGTCTCTCGCTCTCTGGCTGTCTTAGCTAGGTGCTGGTATTTCAGGAAATTTGTAGGAACAGAATATGTGAGAAACTGGGCTCTCCTTCACTCCTTCAGATTGGGTTAAAATGGGCCAGTGAGTTAAAAAAATCTGTCGTTGTGGGAAATGCTCCCATGCATGTGGCTGCACGTGTGCACGCACACCCAGGCACACATAGTGTAATCACATAAACCTCATTTCCTTCGGAAACCAGGCTAAAAATGACATAGCAACAGCAGATGTGTACACAGTTATGAAAAGCAGCTGCATGAGTTTTCCATGAAACAAACAAACATAAGGTCAACACGCATACAGGTTCCTCTAACAAAGCTCAACTGAAATATTTACATAAATATTTTAAATATCCTCTTTCCGTGGGGGAGAGGACATACATCTTGACTTCAGTTCATATAAGGCATGTTTCTTATTTTCTCGAGGTCAAATTCTTACCCACTGAATCAATGGAAGCTTTATCTCTGACTTTTACATCTATAGTCAGGATTTCTTTCTCTGAATACATTGATATAATTTCTGCGGGTGTACTCACACCTCCCCTTCCTCTGCCTACACTTATATAAATAAGACGGTTTTATATCTTTTCCATACCCTATATCAATATATTCGAGGAATTCCAAAATCTAACACTTACAAAATACGTACGAAAATCTTCGTAACAAAATGAATTAGAACCCAGAGACACTTGGAAACAAGTGTCACCACAAAACAGCCCTATACTCCTAACCAGAGAGATGAGCTTTTCACTGCTGACCACAGAAAGCAGTTTGGCCTCTCCTTCACCAACGTGAGAGCCATTTAGCAAACCCTTTGTTACATCCAACTTCAAAAGCCATCTGGAAATTATACTGTGGCGTGTGTCATCCTGGTAACATAAACACATGGGCACGGTGAGGGATCCTGAGGGGCGGCGGAGCAGTCCCATCCTCCCCTCTTCCACTAGGCAAGAGACACTCAACCCAGAGAAGCCCACAGCGTATCTACGGTTTATACTCCACTTGTCTTTTCTCACCTGCTGCAGAAAGCTCAAGAAACCAAAGCTAGCACCTTAATTAACCCAAAAAAGACAGCTTGTGTTCAAGAATCTATTCCAAATATTAGTTTATACGTGGCTTAACATTATTAGTTTCCAGTAGATCACAGGAGCTACATTTCCTCCTCAGTACTCCTCAAGGACAGCTTCCTGGACAGAACATGCATAGTTTGAATGTTTCAGCTAAATAAACCACTAGTTGCTCTTTTTATACCACTTCCAGAGGTAAAAAGGGTTATCTTAACAGCTACTATGGCAAACACAGTAAAAGATTAATAAAAAATACAATTACATTTTGAAATGCTCTAGCAAGGGCTCAGTTTTGCAGTATATTGATCCTACTGTTAGTTACTGTATGTTACTCATACAACGATACAATGATTTGGGTTGGAACGAACCTTTAAAGATCATCTAGTCCAATGCCTTTTTTTTATATAAGGGGGTTTATTTTCCCAAACGCTAATTTCCCTGGGCTTTGCAGTGAGTTTAACAGAAGTTCTCCTTCGAAATGAGGGACACTTGCGTAAGAGTGAGAGGGTTTGGGCTGTTCTTTCTTAGCTGTGTGACTGATCCCTTGTTAGCTACAATAAAAAAAACCAATAGAAATATTTGATCTAGAAATAATAGCAATTAAAAAAAAAAAAGGCAGCAATCAAAATTTTAACAACTACCTCACTTACAGGCTGCCTTCCCAAATCTAGCAGTTAGTCTCTTTTTTATATGGAGTAAAACTCAATCACCACTACTAGGATGATCTAGGTAAAAATTAAAAGAGAGGAAGAGTTACATGCATCTGATATTGAAGGCACTGGTAGTCATATATCCTCAGGCTACATACTGAAAACGAAGACTATTAGAATGTACAGTAAAGCACAGATACTTTACAATATTACAGCTTCTCATTGTTCAGAAAACAAACAGCATTAAGTATAGTACATACTTGGTGATTACCAGCCTAAATGCTCTAACTGGGATTAGTTATCTAAACCAGAATGTTTTCAGCGCACTGAAGTTTCCCAGCACTGCTTGTCTCTTCTCAAAAGAAAAATGGACCACGTGCTTTTGCTGGTATAATTTCTATTTGGTAGAACAAACAGTATTTTTCCTCATTTGAACAAATGACTAAAGCAGTTGTTGAGACAGGGCCTCCTCAACTGGGTGCAACTCTGTAATGCCTGTGTGCATCCCCGTTTGAAACACCATTCTCAGCTTTACCAGTTTTTCCCATTCTGTCACGCTTGATCTTTCTCAAACACTGGGGGCACACTGACGATTGGATGTTTATTAAGAATTTGCATAGTAAATATTTCTTACAATATGAGATTTAAAGTACTTCAATGAAGATGACAATGCAGTAAGTGCTCTGCCCGATAAAAGGCGTACCACCTCCGAGGTGAGCACTCACTGTTCTGTTTACTTAGGAAGGGGAGAGAGAGGTAAGTTCAAATGAAGCCAGAAAATGAAGATATTAAATGTAAACATCAAAATTAGCTCCATCCAGGATGACTCTACTAACATTTCAATTGCATTTCCAACAACACGCAGAACTCATAATTAATGATGTCACCAAATTTGCAGAGACAGAAGTAGAGTGCCCAGATTAATTTTGAAGGCTTATTTGCTGTCAGTGCTTATCTGATGTATTGGGAATATAATTAGAAGCCAGCAATCAAGGAAGGAGGCTGATCTGAGGAGTTGGTCTCCAGTATGTGTGCTTGAGCGATGTTATCAGTGCTCCCTATTGAGAAAGATTACTACTACCCAATCTTGGTTAGTGTTTGGGATTAGAATTGTGCTCTAATTACATCTTGTTAATCTTTTTTTTTTTTTTCCCCAATATCAATCCTTGTAAGCACATGCCTATTCTTTTACTTTGCTAGAATATACTTGCGTCTATGATCTTGTTGTAAAATAAGAATAAGCTTAATGTGATCTGACAGTCACCAAAAGCACATTATTTCTCAGACAGATATCCCCCCCCCCGAAATATGCAAATATTATCTGGTGGCTTTTATCCCCCCAGGTGTGTTTTGGACTCTTCAGCAACAGGGTGAGGTTTCTAGTTTGCGATTGCTGTCAGATCAATGAAACACACAAACTGCTATACGATCGCATGTAACAGAGAAAACAAAGCCACATCACAATGCCAGGAGCACCCCATTAACTTTGCAAGACAGTTATCTATTCCTCTGAAAAAGTTTAGCAAGACTTGCTACAATTTATTTAAAAGAAGAGGAAAAAAAATTGCCTCCAATTGTTTTGGTTAGTTTTGTTATTGTATACTCATACACACAGAAATTATTAGGAATTTTCATACAATGCATTTCTCTGCAGTAAAACTCACACACAAATGCTATTACGCATCAAAATGTTACTTCAGCCCCTCTCTAAAGAGGAAATAATGACTATACTTTTTTTCCAGTTTAAAAAAGCAAAACTAACCCAAAACCTAAAATGAAAGAAAAGTTCTATTTCCTCAGTGAATCCTTAAAGTAAAGTAAATACAACTGATTTTCATTTTGCATCTGCTCCAGGATTTGGCACATCTTGGATCAGCTTGCCAGTGCTTGGCTGCTTAGTTCACTGGAAAAAGAGAAGAGAAAAAAATAAAAATAATAAAAAAAAATGTTTCTGGCTTTGGCAAAGTCCTTTTCCTTCCTGGAAGTCTTCCCAATAGTTGTGGTTCCCGATGCCTTTTTCTATGGACAGCTCAGACATCTCTGGGCTAGCTTGCTTTCTGCAGTCCTCTAGATTTCTTTGCTGTGCTTCTTGGATCAAGTTCCCAAACCCTTACACTCACAAGCATTCTCACAACTCCCGCCTTTCGCGTGCTCTTCTGGTTTCTGAGCTGATTCTGGCACCAGTTTTTCTGTAGTTCCTTTCCAGCAATGAGTCAATCTGTGGTGCAAGTCTCAGCACAGCAGCTGCCTTCATCTTCCTCTTATTTTAACTAGCAGTACCCTGCTTAGCATCTTACATAAGGCCAAGCTTTAAAACGAATTGTAGAGGTCAGCAGGAGCTTTGTTCCCTTTTGCCTGGAATTCAGGATTTCTCAGAGGCTCGTTCCTTCTCTGGAGTAGTGCTCCAACACTGACAGATTCTCTTCACTTTTCCAGCAAGTTTTCAGATGTAGATGCCTACTTAGATGGCGCAGGTAAACCCACTCTTGAGAAAATCGTTGCAATTTGATAAGAAAACATGGCACGATATACTTGAAAGATGGGAGGTTGCTTTAGATTTCATCTACTGAAAAAATCACTCGCAGGCACATGCTTTCTCTCCCTCTTTTTTTAACCCCAAAAGTCAATCCAGCTATGGAACATTGAAATGAATCTGACTTTGGATCCTAATGAGCACAATAAAATAGCCTAATTCTTGTCTCATTCTTCTGATTTGCATCTACTCAACCATAACGAAATGTAAGGAAGCCAAGAATTCTTCTATCCAAGAATTCTTCTATGAAACCTACGCTGCTAATGAGGATATGCAACCTAGAGGAAAAATACCTTTAAGGGAGTCAGGAAAGGAAATTTATTTCTTGTAAAGGCAAGATATATGACTTATAAATCCAGCAGTATTTATATACAATAATTTTGCTTGCTGCTGTTACAGAAAGATCTCTAAACAGAACCAGATTCTTAAAGGTGGCTCTTCCATATAATTTAAAACAAAAGGCATCATACTATCATTTTCCTGTGCCGCCAAATCCCTGTGAGCTTTGGGATTTAGCGACAGTCACAAAGCCACTACTGAAGGCCTGAGATAACAAGAAACCCGGCATGCACCTAACTTCACGAACGTAAGGTGCCCATTGTTCTCAATGCGGAGCACAGGTTGCACTGGCAGTTTATCAGCCCTACTTGCTATTTTATGCTTCTGAAGATACTAATACCACCATGAAGATCTAAACAAGTCTTTCTTTACAGTTCCTTACACAGCTTCCTCCTTTTTTGTTCATTACAATGCAATAGTTCATATCCTATCAATCTTACTTTCGTGCATTCCTTATTAAAATGCTGTAACTACTCCTGAATATTTTTTTTTTTTAATTAGTCAATCATTTCTGTAACCCTGAATTGTCATATCATAGAAAGATGTGTATGAGATTAGGAGTTGAAGTGAAATCTAAAATAGGATTCTGGCATTTGAAGGTTATTTGTCATACGGAGATTCATGCCATACCAGTCATTTTATATATGGCTACAAGGGAAACATCTGCAAGGTCTAACAGCTGATAAAGAGTAACCTGCCCTGCTACTAAAAAAAGGAAGACTGCATTCTATTCAAAGGCTGCAGATAAGACTTAATGAACTGAGATTTCATAACGGAGAAATGATGGATAAAATAGACCTAATATATTTCACGTACACAAAGCATTGAGAAAATACTTTAAAAAGAGATCTTAAGCTGGGTTTTGGGGTGTTTTTTTCAGGTATTTGCAGCCCTGCAGAAAATACAGATTTAACAATTTTAAACAAGTCTTTCAATATCAACTGTTCCAGAGATGTTATTTCTAAATTAAGATCATGTGATTCCCTCCCCTTCTCCCACCCATGTTTTGGCAAGTGCTACTAAAACACATTATTTTAACCAGGATAGAGCATGCAGACTCAGAAAGGGCCTCGGGATATTAGCTTTGCTGGCCATTTTCAGAGAGAAGAGGTTAAGCCACATAAATTTTAACAGTACTCTTGCTGGTCATTTCAGAGAGAAGCAAAGCCAGTTGGTGGCATGGAAAAGAAGGATGGAATTAGAAGTTAAAGGGGAAAAAAAAAAAAAAAAGAAAAACCTTTTCACTGACAATAAACAACAAGCTTGACCTTTTGGAGGAGGGTAGTCTTTCCTAATACTGTAGCTCAAATGAGCTGAAAAGGAGATCTTAGCCCCACAGAATGATTTATAAAATGGCGACTCCTACAGCAGAAGAAAAGAGGGGGTCTAAATGACAATGGAGGAAGGAATTAATTCCCATGACTGCAGGCAGCGTTTCACTTTTAGCTGTCTCAAACCAAACGCATTTGCATCTGCATACTGATTTAACCCCTTTGCAATTCTGTTTAGTAAAGGCCTAACTTTGCGTCTCCACGGGCATGCAACGAAGCCCATATACTGTTAAGTAAGTCCCTGACACTTCATCTGGCTAAAGGTAGCACTAGAGGCTGGTTTTAGTTTCCGAGGTATTAAGACGTATGAGTTTCAAAGCTAACAGAAACCTTGGAGACAAACAGGACTTCCACTCCAGATCAAGCCTGTCACACCACAGCCCTTCTACAGTATTTGTAGCCTTGTCAACAGTTTTCCTTTCAAAATATATTGCTGAATCCAAACTTTAATCTAAAACATTTTATTTGGCCGGGAACTGCTACTTCTCAACCAAACGCTAATTGTGCCAACATTTTTTTCTTGTCTCAGTAACTTCGAGTTGTATTCTTGAAAAGATTGTTAAATATGTTACAAGACTTGTCCTTCACAGAAGTGATATCAGACTAGTAAGTAAAGAGCCTTTCATCATGGAACAACGCTTAGTTGCCAGCTTTCTTTACTGCATATTAGTGAATAAAATGGGATAACCGTGTGTTGTACAAGTATAATTGGCTGAAGTGATCAATACGACTGGCTTCCACTCTGCGGTATGCATTTGCCTAATCGCTCAGTAGGTGTTATATAGTGTGTTTTAGGATTGGCATTTAAAAAAACATTAAAACCGAAACCAGTTAAGGTCAATAACTGCTCCTAGGAATGCCAAAGGGGAAGTATGGTACCAAGATTGTTTAAAAACAACAACAAAAAAATGCAAGCAAATGCATCTGGTGAAAAAATTACTCTGTAAAATGCATTGGAAAAGTCACTTTATTCTGTAACTACGTTCATAATTCAGCTCTTATGTTACCCATAATGCTCCCAGGTCTGTGTGGGACAAAAGGAAATTTGCATCCAAAAAAGTGATACATATGGTTTTAATTGCTTTTTGCAGGGAAGTCAGGGTCCAATGTAAAGAAAAGCTATTCCAAACTCCAGCTTGCAAACCAGGTTTTCATGTGAAAATTTCCAATAAAAAAGCAGCAACAGATGTGGCTGAGGCTATTAACTTGCTTGGGACTTTTTTTTCAGGCTGTCCACTTCCAATCCACTGCCATCTAGCTCCTCCCAATCAACACTGTTTTCACTAAGCGCAGACAAGACTTCCCTCACAAAATCTCTTCCTACAAAAATGCAGCTGTACATACAGCAATGTCCAATACCTTCCTGTCCCTTCCATTCTCTTTTTTTTCTTTTTAAATAACATATGCCTGAGGTTTTCCTTTTATTCCTGAAATCATAGATTTGATATAGAGTATCATTTTTAAATGAGGCAATGAAATACGGTATCAAGCCACTGCACAACAAGGTAGCTGTCTGTTCTAACACTAACCAGAGCAAAAGAACTCAACTTTGAACTCCCATAAAATGTAACCAACATTTTCCTAATTCAATTCCTAGGTCTTGGCTACTCAGGGCATTATGCACAGTAAACCTTCACTTACACAAATTGTATCCAATGGCACAGTACAATTTTAATACCCTCAGAATAAATGCTAACTACTTCTTAAACAAATTCATCTAAGAATTTCCTTCACTGAGAACTACCTGCTGTTACATACTCTACTCTTCCAACTACCTCTGAATGTGTTTAATTCTGCAAAGGAACCACTCTCATTTGGGTGGAAAGCAGAGGAAGACAGATGATGCAAAGCTAAATGTTGGGGGCCAACGTAAAGGTTAGCAGAGGATACAGGAAGAAACATTTTAAAATTTAAGGAAGAAGAAAGATGATGTGAGAGATAATGAAGACATTAGCAGAGCAACAGTGTAATAACATCATATAATATTCTGAGCGTAAGCTAAGTTTTTAGGTCTGAGTAAAAAAATGAATACACAAAGTACACCAGAATGAAATAAAAATAAAAATACTAAACAAACCAGCTTAGCTAGGTGAAATTTTACAAAGCACTGACAACTGTTTTTATAGAAGAGAGTTATTATTAAGTCAAAATTTCTTGTCAATCTATACATATAAATATTTTGTTTAGTCCTTACGATTCACAGAAGATCTGGATTGTTACCATCTGTGAAAAATACAGACCAAGCAACTAAAGCACAAGAATTCAGTTTAAATGCAAATACATTTGGGGGTTGCAAACAACCACTAGAAAATGGCATCTGAATGAGCTCCCTCCAGAACAAATCTTCACTTTTATTTTCAACAACAGCATGGAGGTGATGGCTGAAGTATGGAGTGAAAGAAAAATGCTCAATAAAGCTGCATTTATCTATGTTTTTGTTTTCTTGTGATTGCATTCTTTGACTGTTACATATTTGGGGCAGAGATTATACATATTTCATGTCCTTTATATCTTTTTTTTTTTTTTTTTTTTTTACGTAATATTAAATCTGTCCAACATTTGGGCTTTCAAAATAACATTGCATTTATAAGAAAGACATAAAAAATAAATAAAAAAAAAAACCAAAAAGGCCCCAGACAAAACCAAATAGAAAGGAAAATACTGCAAATGTTGACTTAATATGCAACCTCTTGAAAATATATGAAAGAAGTTAATTTTAATCTATAGTCTACTTAATGTAATTTAGATATCTTACATTTAAAGAAAGAACATTCACCAGTAAATTCCAAGTGAATGTGAGGATATGAAATGCTCTGATAAGCAGCAAGGCTTTCCTTCTATGAATATTCTTACCATGACGTATCACCATGCAGATCCTTGCTTTGGTGAGAGAGGGCTTTCCAAATGAGAACACTTGACCATACCCAACAGACCCTTTAGTTCAATGATGCTTTTTCTGTGATGAAAATTTTTGGTAAGGAAGTCATCGCAGTAACAATTATCTCTTTTTTTTTTTTTTAAATTGAGTTTCTCATTTTCAGTACTGAGCTCAGAGACTATTTTATGTGGAAAGATAACCCAAAAATGATTTGATGAGTTGTGCAGTCTAGCAAGCCGAATCAATATTTAAAGACAGTCTGAGAACTGGTTTTTGCTGTCCTTCTTAAGTGAGTTTGTACTCTTAAACCTTAGCATAAAAAGGAAGAAAGGAACAGACGAAATATGCAAGTTTTTCAGGTATTTTTCATGTTAACATTTCTAGTACTTCAATGGCCATTCACAATGTATATACAATTCTTCTATAATTCAGTAACTTGTAGTTATGAATCCTATCTATGATGGCATCTTCAATCTGACAAAAAAAGTCTGTGGGTTGTTAATAATGACATTGTCAGCTCTGTATTTTCACTTGAGTTGAAAGCGCAAGTAGAAGTAATCAAATTAATACACTTTGGCATATGTTAGCCCCGTGCCCAACACAGACTTCTTTCAGGTTGTTCAGGAAATATTCCTAGTAACTTTGACATGCTTTTAAAAGGAAATTCCTGGATGTAACTGGGTGATATCTAACTCTTTGGAGACCGAGGACACATGTATCCTCTTGAGCATTAATTTGGCTGGGAGGTTGGAAATATCAACAGTTTATGAACTAAATTACAAGAAAAACAAGAAAAAAAAAATCCTGTTTATAAGAACATGGCACCCATCAAACATTTGTTGATGTTCTATAAAGGGCTCCCAATGTTCATTAAAAATTATATAAGCCTTTCTGCTCCTTTCTTGAGAAGAAGCATATTGCCTCTGTACATAATGACAAGGATGTACTGGACATGGATTTTGCAATCCACAAATTCTTTCCTCAAGAACAGCAGCATTGCCTCCATCATGCCCTCAGACCGAGGTTGCAAATTACTTGACCAACAGAATTTGCTTGACAAATGATACAATTAAAAAACTTTTGCAATACATCCTTGCTGCTACTTTTGTTTTCTGTGCCGCTTTCTTGTTTTTCCTCTTGGCACTCTTTCTCTGCAGCAACATTCAAACCTCAATTCTTCACTGCTTTAGTATCTCCATTCTCCTCAACAGTAGTAGGAAAATGTCACACAGAAATGGACCTCAGATCTGAAAATAAAGTAAGTATATGGGCAAGAGGCACATACTTGTGCTTCACAGCCACCAAGGTCAACAATATAAAACTAACCACGTAAATAATGTTAAGTCACGCAAGCTATACTAATGCACCATGCCACCTGCAAGGCTGGTGGATGAAATAATTACAGTCCTTATCCATAGGATTTCTTGGAGCAAACAGCAGCAGAAGACAGAGAAGACAGTTTTAGAGCAAGAAGCTTTCCAGGGTCCAACCTCAGGGAACCGAATCAGATCCTCTTCTGACCATAGGACTCTCTATTGCCTGCCAGGGAAAACATGCAAACAAGAAATCTTGCTCCAATACCTGCCTACCTACCTGCACACGTTTATTTTAAGGCAATTACTCAACTCTGTGCATCTCATTTTATCTGAATACAGGCATTTTTTTCTAATCTGAGAAGAAAATAAGTTGCTGAAAAGAAGAAAAGAATGTCCTATGGTCTAGAGAAAAGTCAAATTACTTGAGTATCACCTGGGTGAAAGGATTAACTTAAAGAATAGGTATGCAATAGGTCAAGTGTATGAATATATTCTTCTTTCAATTCTTCCTCTTCTAACACAAATCCAACATCTAGACATCTGAAGCGCATGCAACTCCAGCACGTGAGATCTCCCACTGATGTCAACGTGCCTAAAGTCAGCATCATGCTTGACAAGTTCTCTGAAACACACTGTTAAGAAAAGCCATGAGCTGAAGTATACCAAGAAAGTGCTTAGCTTTCTCTTATTTTGAGATTAATTATCTCAATTTCACGTAAACAGCTGAAAACAATATACAAAACTAAGCAGTTAAATAATCACAAAAAAGGACAGAAGTAGTTCGGTTAATTACCACCAAAATAATTATGAAACTTTGGTGTTACCATGTGGCTAAAAAGATGACTGATTTGCACTTGCATTGCTGAAATATAGGATTCGAGATCTTGATGCTGCTACTGCAAACACTTGGGTTCTGGGATCTAGCCACTCTCCATAAGTAAGTTTCAGGGCATCTGTTGGATGACCACCTCCCAGTTTTTGGCTTTCTGCTTAAACTGACTTGCTCCTTTTTTTTTTAAATATATATGTAAGTATGTATATGGGTTATCCTATGCCCATTTATTCACAATAATTTTATATTCCAGTGATTTGATTTACTTGGAGAGCTTATTCCACTTACTAAAGCATGATTTTGTTCCTGATTACTTTTGTAACCCATAGTCTCCATTACTCTGTGATCACCATCATTAAAGAATGTACTTTGTTCTTTTGTTAAAGAAGTATATATTCCACAATTCTGTCTTTGTTGGTATTGGGTTTTGTCTTTTTAGTTAACACGCAGGATCTATAAATCTCTTCTTTCTTTCTCTAATGTTCTTTCCTATCTGAAAAACTTAATACTATAGCTTTTCTCTGTTTCTCATGTGGTTGTAACAAAATACAGTGGGAAATCTTTAATTTTATAGCTTCATAATTAAGATAAGTGAAGCTGAATAAAGAACTGCTTCTATAAAACTAAAGAAGACCAAAGAAAGATTTGTAATTGTATGAGTTCATAAAGATTCTACAAAGAATATGTACATTCTTGTACATTATAAAACATTCTTCCAAGGCTGATGCAAATTAGTATTTACAAATCGTTCTGAATCTTTTTCTCTAAGTATACAATAGTTCACTTGTTAACACTGACATATTTATCTGGCCTTTCCCAGTTGTAGGAAAAAATTATGTCAATTTTCCCTCAGACTGCCTTCCTATTCTGTCACACACATTATTTCATGAAACATGAATCCAAATGTTCTGTTTCTTTTCAATTTCCTTTCACCAAAAATTCCGGAGTCCCCCTCTCCATGGCTTTTAGTAACAATTCAGCCTTTCTAGTCTAATGGCAAAAACTCAATACTGCTGTCTTTAATCAGGCTACATTTTACTTCAATGTCTTCAATATTGAAGATTCAATCCTTTGTTAGAACTACTTCTTTCCAGGTCAGAAGTTATGCCTACAATTCTTCTACATTAAGCATCTATTCTCCTAAGAACCAGCAAGGCTTGACAAGTTGTCTGAAAAACACAGAACACTCACACACAAAAGGAAAAGTAATAAAAAGTAATGGATTTTAATAACATATTTTACAAGTTGCAATAACCAAGTATCCAGGCACTTCTAAAAGACTCAGGTGACTTTGTACTGGGATATGGGCTGTTAGAAATACAGTCAATGCAAAGGTAACCCATATTACTTGGAAAAGAAAAAGAAAAGGTGATGTTTAAATAATTAGAGGTAACATCTTTGTCTCTTGCCCTTCCAAATTAAAGAACCATTCATTAGTTGGTTCAAACCATCTACAACCACAAGTCTGTGTCAGGCTTTAGACAGCTGAAGAGATGAAGGTCCAAAGCAGGTGGGTTCAAATAAAGATCACAAAATTGACATGATCCTGATACTTTCTATCCTGAAGAGCTCACAAAACCATGATGTTACAGACACCATTTACTACGCTCTGAGGAGAAAAACTTCATTAGTGAGTGGAATTTTTTTTTTCACTAGCTACAGTTTTTGAGTGCTTTGTCCTGCGGACATCATACTGCAAACTCTAACCTCAGTGTGACAAAACGAGTCACAGGTACACAGGTGAATACCTGTAAAAGTAAAGAATGGTAAATCATTTGATTAGAAGACATAGCTGTCTTTCACATCCTGCAGAAAGAGAAGTCACAAGCCTGTGATATAGTTCGATACAGACTGAATACTCTATATTGAAACATGACACATTGTCTGTTTAACTTATCTAAGAACACCCTTGATTGTGAAGAACAGCCACCCTTGATTAGCCACGTCTCTTGATCCCAAAGGAGTGGATACTCCAAAGGAATGCCATATACAGCTACATTTACACATGTAAATTGAACACACTAGCAATCAGTATGTAAGAGACAAAAGAAAAACAAATTTCTCTGGATATGTGGTCTAGCTGATGCTATGAAGACTAACGTTCTAAAAATCCTTTACGATCTTCCTTTTGTTATCGAACAACATTATATACAACAACTCAACTCTGCCATATAAGCTGTGAGACACGAGGGGTAAGCATTCTGAGTTCTGTGCTCCTACGAAAGATTCAAGTCCTCCTTCTGTCATCTGAAGAAGGACAAACACCTGTGCGGACACTTGAAGCCCACTTGTGTGAACTTCATGTACATCAACAGAGACCTGCTGCCAACTGCAGGCTCTGTTCAACCACTACCACAAATTTTAGATTCTTTAGATCTACGTCCCACTGTGGGTGGAGAATATATCCTGAGGAAATATATTCTAGAGATAGCCTATGCTGCAAGTTGAAAATGGCATAAAAAGTGGATCTCAGGATAACTCAATGTAAAAAATCAGGAACATTGGTCCATAGGATTGTGTACATTTTAGGACTTTGTTCCAAAAGAACCATATGTTTGGTTTTAAAATATATACATTAAGCTGAAAATTGCTTACCGAAATGAACAGCAGTTCTGATTCAGATGTGTTTATAAATGCAGAGGCTATGCTGAAAGATATACAGGCATTTAAAAATGCTATATATATATTTGTGTATGGCTATCTGTATGTAAACTAGCCTCAAGTGTTATGCTTTGATTAATCCCTAAAAGGCAAACTTTCAGAACTAAGGACAAATTACAGTAACAGCAACCACAGAAATTATATGGGAAAAAAAGGGTTTGCCCATAAGTAATTCAGTTATTTCTTTAAAATTGGGGTTTAGCTCACACATGCTTCCTTCTGCAATACCGCTCCTTTTTAAGGACACAGATGGTAGGCACAGATTTGATTCAACAGAGTCAATACCAATGGAAGATGTTAGCAAGTCACAGATTGAGAAAAGTATTAAAAATATGGCTCTTCAGCTTTGACAAGATGCAGCACCTCACAGAGCCAGTAGCAAAGAGTTTGTCTCTTAAGTGGGTAGGACTACATGCTCGTTGGCAATTACCTAAACTCTTCTGGGTTTTACCTAACCAGGTGACCTGGAAATCTGTTCAAATCAAAGTATTCTGTCATGGGACATTAAGTAAGGAAATGCTAAAAAGTGGTTTTAAAATTGCAGCAGATTAGGTAACAAAAATATTCAGACATGCTCATCCTGTCCCAAGGGGAAGTCAAGCAAAACAGAACACAACTGAAAACATTTTAAGATAACTCATTATGGAGAACTGCATACCAGAGATTCCTAACGGGATACACAAAGTACACCTCTTAATCATTGCTGTGATATAGACTGGATTATCAGCGGCTGAAAATTCTTGCCCTGTGATGGTAACTAGTTGCTTTAGCATTGAGTTTTAAAATCAGGTCTATGATCATCCTAATGCATAGCCACAGCACCTTTCTATGTATTGATAATTATTTGCCCATTTAACTTTTTTACATAGCTGCAGTTTTGGAACAGCAAAGATTAATGGTTCCATTTTCCTCTGAGCTGGTGGTAGCAAAAGGCTCACGTTAAGAGGGAGCTGTTTGAACGCTGAATGTTAATTTAACATCAGAAGGGAGGCACCAAAGAAAGTCAGAATAGTTTTCCCAGTGTTGAACTTCATATTGAGAAAGATTGGCATTGGAGAATGTAGTTTCCTTTCTAAAGACATTTTCATACGTTTAAAGAGAAAGAAAAAAATCAAATAAGGAACTGTGGAAGCTGTCTTGGACTGAAAAGTACTCCTGAGGTCAGTGCTATATAAGAAAGATGACTCTGAGTGAAAGAATTAAGGCAATGAAAGTGAGATACTGCAACCAGGTTATTAGATCTGATCCTAAGAATGAGGAAGAAAGACACTTTTGAAATGCTAGCACCTATAACCTTGAAGACAGTTATTAAAAGGTACAGAATTTGTACAAAACTCTGTAAGCAGGCTGTAATGGAATACCATGATTCTCTACTTCCTATTAAAACGGTAAAGAGATATTTTGAAAAGACCAAGCACCTTTTGTTGGGATGTTTAAACAGATTCTCACATTTCCAATCGCCTGGTAGAAATTAAAGCACCAAAGTTCCAGGTAAATCTTAATAAGGCTATGCAATTGAATTCATCTCACAGTGAACAAAAGGAAGGGAAATACTATTCTAGGAGTGTTATTCAGTGCTTAGAGAAAGACTGTCCCAGAAGACACTAAGTATGTAGTTAGAGTCGAACAGTATTTTCACAATATACATCATGCTGTGTCATCAAGCAATTGCATTATTCTGGTCTTGCTTCGCATGGTACTTGAAGGTTTCAAAATAATACTAGGGCTAGGAAAACGCTGTTATATGCTTTGTACAGACAAAGAACAGAAGCACAGAGGAGCCAATGCGTCCATAGCCACACAAGTTGTCCATGAATAGGGCAATCAGGAAAACCAAGTACCAGATGTGCCTTCTAACTCTTCTATGTTGGACACCATGGAAGGGGACCTCAGCACTCTTCCAGGGATTCAAGTCTGGAGAACGCTCACTGAGCTATTTTACTTCCTCATATGTAAATTGATACTTTGTTCTATCCTAATCTGGAACTAAACTAGATGTAAAACTGATGACTGCAAAAATGATCTGTTACTCTGTTAAGGATTGAATCAAGCACTGTATTTGGAGGAAGACTGAACAGAGTTCTTCACAGGGAAAAATGCCATGCTCTGTTGATCCTACAAACCCACAAGCAACTAAGATTTCATCCAGAATTTTTAGCATATTCAGCTGTGACAGGATTCAAGGCAGATTTGTTTAACAGATTCCATGTTACCTCCTCTACTCATCTGGCATCGTATGTATGTAAATTACACCTTTGTGCACTGTCGTATGTGACTAAGAGACTTGAAAATGTGTACTATCAGGTATGGACAGAGACAGTGACTCCCTATTTAACTTGATCTAGAAAGCTAAAATCTCACCTTATTTACATACACACAGCTTAAATGACATCAGTGAAGCTCCTTCTATTTGCTTAGGCTAAGAAGATGGCCCAAGATTTCTCATACAATAAGCCTCAATCAACGGTGCAAACCCACTTTTACTAGATACAGTGATCGTTGATTCCTTTTCAAAGTATTAGACTTTGTCTATACAAATTACCTCATTCTGTTTCCTTGCCTTTACTCTGATTTTGCTGCTAGCAAACTAAAACTTTCTCCCACCATCTCTTACTCACATTTCTCGTACCAGGAACCCCAGAGCCACTCTATAAAACTCAATGCATGTCAAAAAGGCTATTCTGAGTGTTTCAACTTGGCTTTAAGCCAATAAGATTATTTTTCAGGAAACGGACAAAACTGGAACATATTATCTGTTTACACTGATAAAGTCAGTCAGCTGGAATATATTAAAGAATTTGCTGGAGCTAAATTAAATTTTATAGTAACTGCATCACCTGATATAGAAGTAACAGAACTTCTCAATTATAATGGGTTTATTCGAAGACCTGTTTCTTTCAGATTTTATGTCCAAACCGATGACACATGAAACAACTTCAACTCCGCTTGACGCTGTACAGCTCAAGATCAAGCTTATACTCTTCTGTGGCTGGGAGTAAAATTGCACTCAATTTTAAATTATCTCTAATAAGCAGCATGTGCTAGTATACTTGTCAAAATTGCTCTGTTTACAGCAACAGCGGAAATAAGTATTTTTCAATAATTGACTCATATTTACAGATGCTGAGATTTAATTATGATATACATTGGTAATTAGGAAAAATGGCATGCAATACATTTAATAGACAATTTGATTTTCTGAGAAATGAATGACACTCCTTAAGAAAAAGATGGAACCACTGAGACATGAAGTGATTCTTTGTAAGTCTTTTTAGACATTTGCTACTGCACAAAGATTTTTAAATTTTCTAGCTTATTTTCTAGGTTTTCTTTTTTATCTAAAACCAATTTAAATTATTATAAGAGGTACACTACAAAAAAAAAAAGTTAGGAAAAAGAAAAGTAAGCAAGCCAAGGAAATACTATTACACAATAAAACTCCAAATACTCAAACCTTAGAAACTATAAACAAGTAAAGTAAATTCACTGCTCTAACAATAAATAGTTAGGGCCTACAAATATCAATAATGTCAACCAGCAGGTCTAGCAAACCAACCCAGTATATTTTTGTGGTAGTGTCAATGGTGTCTGTTGTGTTGAAAGACTACATTTTCATTTCCAATTTAATAGCTGAACTTGATTTTATTAAATATCTGCATTATATGTTTTCTCTTTTATGACTTTTTGGCTCAGAAAGAACAAGCAAAAGTGATTTAAGGTCCTCAGGGACCTGTGTTTAGTACACTGCCATTTCCAACTGGTTTGGGTTGTGAATTCGGTTTGTTGAGTTGCGTTGTTTGGGTTCTTTTTAAACAATGATCTCAACATAAAATCTCTATTGCAAGTCTGCAGATGACAACGATATTAGTAAGTACATAAACAATTAAAGAACTAAAGTGACTTGGCTACTGCTACAGAATAATCCACGAGGTTAAACAACTGCAAGTCAACAAAATACATTTTATACTGACAAATTGAAAATAACACCTTTGAGATTAAAACACGACGTAATAAAAGAATAACACCTCAAGTTTGGAAGGTCTATGTACAGCACAACTAAAACAATATAGATTGCAAGCCCCCAAAATAAGCTACTGTTGGATGGGGAAGAAGTATAGCTGCCGCAGTATGGCACCACGCCAGAGCCCGATAACCTTGGCACAATACTGCTCTGACAGACAATCTGGTCACAAGCAAGTGAAACTAATCTAACATTACGCTACCACTGAAAAAGGGTTACAAATTTCTCTGCTGCTGGCCAGAAGGCAGCTGTAGTGCTCTTCATGGGGACTTGGATCAGCTTGCCAATTCAAGAGTGGCTTTTTTTTTTTTTCTGTGGTAGATTAAGTCAGAGGAGCAAACTCGATTCACCATGCTACAACTCGGGTACAAGAGCCAACGCAGGGGGAGGAATGGGAACCTGTGGCTGAAGAAAGAACAGCCCGTTCCCTTCAGCAGCAGTGAGGGCTGTGACCAACTTTTAAGCCAATAAATAGCTACACTGCTTCCAGAACCACATCAAGAAAAACATGCCATATAGCAATGCTTGCAGACAATTGCTGTAACATGTGTTTCCAATGTAATACTGTGACAAAAAAAAAAAA
>VXBL01003978.1:304480-379319 GCA_013400195.1 Aramus guarauna
TAAAAACTGGAAAAAAAAAAAAAAAAAAAAAAGCAGCAATACAACAATCACTGGCTGCATACAAAGAAAAACTTCAAGTGAAGAACTGGCTGCACCTTTACACAGCGCTGGAAGGCAACCTACCAGTTTTGGCTCCCAAAGCTCAAGACAGAGAAGCAGTCATCACCTCCAAGTCTTAAGAGAGAACCTAGTCTTCCTGGCTAAACGTAGGGCTGTAAGGAAATCACATTCTTCATTTGACTCCCAGCAAGTCTAGATCACTAGGTGAAAGTGATCATATGCATTCTGATGTGACTTTCAGTTTTCACATTTTATTACTCTTGTCCCATTTCTGGAATAAAAGAAAAACTCTTACTTCCTTTAACATTGTACATATTGGTCATTGGTATTCCTAGATACCAGCCTGTGTGCATTGCTTCCTCACAAAGAGTCACTGTGATCCCCCCACGTATAATCAGATGGGCTGTGTACTGTACGTCTGACTGACAGGAAGGGAGGGAGGAAACAAATCATCTCCCTTTTCAGCATGCCTGATGACACACCTGCTGAGATCATCTTAGCAAACTAATCATTTCGCACAGACCTCAAAAATGGGTAATGTTCTAGTCTCTGCTGTTTTCAGCTGTTTGAAAAAATAATTTTATTTATATAAAGTTGCCAGTCTTTGCACTCCAATAACTGGGTGAGATTTAACAGATGTGACATGCACGGTCCCAATGAGACTAAATGGTTTATTGATCCTTCCCAGTCTTAAACATTATGAAAGCCAGACCTAGTGGGCATAGCAGACAGATCTGAATGATGATGAATCCCCAGGTGAAAACAACAACTGTGGCTAATGACAACTGTGGGGGAAAGGGGGGTGGCGGTGGTTAAAAAATAAAATAAATCACTGCAATAGAAAATAATTTCCACTTTAACTAATTTCATTTGAGTGAGCATGCAGCCAGAAGCATCAGATAGAGTTTGAGAATAGGTATTTAATAGGGGTTTTAAATATACTCATACTGTATGTATGCTTACAGGAGTATATGCAGATATGTATTACCATCAGGTGGAATTCATAAACCATTGACTGTCCCAAGCTTCCTCTACTGACACTCATTGAAGAAAAGAATCTGAGTCACAGCCAGAGGCATAGGGGACAGCAAAAGATTTCTTGAATTTTTCTGAATATATGCCAGAACATGTTTTGGTTCAACATGTGAAAATAAAGAAAAAAAAAATAAAAAAGACAATTTACATAGACATTTTGCTTGCTCCTATTTTGATATCGCTCAGGCCATGGACTGCTCTTGCTGAATTTGTATAGTATCAAGCATAACAATGTCCCGGTCATAGCAGGAATCCCTGAGGTCTAGTGTAATATATTTAATGAGTAATAATGCAGACTCCTGCTGTTTCCTGTGTCTCTAGCTGCTACGCTGACCTTCTTCTCTTGATACTGCACATGTCAGCTGGCTCCATTTGCTTCTGGAATTAGCATTAAAATGGAAATCCTTAGAGATTATACTACAGCCAGAGTAATGATAATGGAGATTTTGAAATGATTTCTAGGATTTTTTAATCACATATTTTAAAATACAACACTTTTCCTATGACAATATGGAGCAAAGCTAAAGCTTACTGTTTTCTTTAAAAAACAAACAAACAAACAAACAAAAATTAAAGAAATTTGTGTTGGGAGATATATTTTTCCACTTCTTGCTGCCAAGACAGCCTGTGGATGTATTTGTCAGAGCAAGGCCATTAAGAAGATTTTATTGTGAGTTTACCTTAATTGAAAGAATAAATGTTCTTCCTTTCTAAAGTGACTGCTACAGATATGAAAATTCCTGAAATCTTTAATAAGATTTTAAAATGAAAGACAAACTAGATTAGTTTAAAAATCCGATCAATAGTTCTAAGATAGGTGGAAGGAACACAATACTTGATAAACAATAATTTTCAGATACTGAAGTGATTGGTTAATGAAATTTTGCATGGGCATTGCATCTTGGAGGATTCCTGTCATGCTGTATGTCAAAGTTCTTATATATTAAATCTAGTCCCTTCTATCGAACTAAACTGGGTTTTCTACATTTGTATCACTTGCCCTTTACCTGAAATTCAGTAGGAAGATATTGTCACAACAGATTTGCAAGACCATAGGAAAGTTCAGGGAGAAATAAGATTAAGACATAGCACACAACACAGCCTGTAAAATAAAAGATTTTTTTGATCTCAGATGAATCTTATTGTTTAAACCTCTGAGTTAACACTGAATGTTTGCAGGTTTTTTCTGGTGGACATATATATAGAGGAACCTCTATGTTTGGATCTTCTTTTTTATATATTTATGATGCATACAAAATATAAGGAAATACATTGATTTTGCACCACAAGCTACTAACAATGTAAAGAAATACAGTTAAGTACTGCACTTTATCAAATTTTTTAACGTCATCCTGATTAAGTTTGCAGTGTGCCAAACCTAAAACACTATTGCCTAGTGAAGAATCTAAAAGGATAAATACTTCTAGTAAAAAAAAAAAAAAAAAAAAAAAGGTAGACTTTAATCTGGCAAACAGAAAGCTCAATCGCGGAAAGTTGTAATTGGACAAATTCAGTCCAGAAAATATAGAGAACACTCAACAGTCAAGGAATGCAGTAGATTCTCCCTCTTTTAAAATCTTTTAATTAAGACTGGATGTCTGTCTTAAAGATATGCTCTAACTCAACCACAAATTGCAGGTTGGATGTAGAAATTACTGAGTGAAACTCTAAGGCCTGTGTTATGCAGGAGGTCCATTCCTGGTCTACATTTATACTGAGATGAAAGGGGCTCTAAAACTAAGCAGGACTTAATTTGATTTCTGTGAATTTTGAAGTCAATGTGTGTTCTCAGGGGAAGACAAGAAAGAAAGACAGAAAGACAGAAAGCACACAGACTGCGGTCTCGTTCTTCTAAATGAAGAGGGTAATTTACCTTTCTTGTACGATGACACTTACCTAACTGTAGAAATAGTACTTATGCTCTAGAAAATACGCCAATACTTTAGAAAAACTCAATTATTTACAGTATTTTTAAAATAGGAATAAATGTTACTTAACTTATTTGTCACTGTGTCATTCAGACACCATCTCAGCTTACTATTCTGCAGTTCTGTGGAACAGCTTAGAGTTGTATTACTACCAATAAAAATTAAGGGATTTTTACCACTTTAAATACCTACTAATAGGTAGGCATTTTCCTTTCCATTAACACAAAATGGAATTAAACTAGATTTCCAACAAATGCATGCAAAATGGTTTCTGTGACACAACATAAAGATTTTATAATCCCTGTATATGTAGCGCTGGGTGTGTTACTGAGAGAACTTTCCACACAGTAACTCTGAACTATCTTAACAAACTGATGAGAATTTAAGGGCAGCAATAAAAAAACGTACTGAAAGACTTAGAGAAACGGTTTATGCAGAAGTATGCAGACATACTAACTTTTCCCTTTGCTAAGATAACATGAAATGGAACTATCATGAAGACTGTCTCTAGGTATCAAGGGCAGAAAAGAGAGGGTCTGCTTAGACTGTACAAGTCTAGTAGCGTTATTTACACCGATAGCCGTGCTGAGCTTTGAGCTTTAAACTGAAGCTCAGAACTTGCACACGTTATTAATCACCGGCTATGGAGCACGGAGCCCCCCAGACGCTCCAAGGCCAGAAATGAGCCAGGCTGGGCTGACTCAGCGCTACGCGCTGTGCAAATAGACGCCCTGAAGTCCACGGGGTTACAAAACCCTTCCTTCCCCCTCCACTCCTGTTCTTGTTATCAGTGGGCTGGCATCAGGCTGGCAGCTGCAGGCAGCTCATCCCGATTCACTTGGCAGAAGGATGCGGAGCCAGGATAAGCAACACCAGCCTCGCGGGGAAAGGCGGGGTGCTTCAGAGGAGACCTTGCCCACGTCAACAGCTCAGGATAACCTGTTCTCCCAGGTGAACGTCCCATGCTGCTTGCCAGCCTCCGCACCGGTGACAGCTGCTCTTCTGCGCCTGAGACACTGCAGCCCCAAACCCCTCCTTGCCATCCTATCCATCCGGGGTATTTTCCCTGCCGCTTCCCAGCTCCAGTTTCTGACTGATACTTAGTATATCAACTTTTTCATATACATTGGAGCACAGGGGAAGGGCACCTGCTCTCGGAACAAAAGAATCAGAGAGAGAAAGAATAAGGTTTAGGTTGTACAAGCCCTCAGCCCTGGCCCAGCCCGTGTGGACATGGTGTTGGTAAAAGCCTGGCAACGCCTCAGGTGCTGGCGCTGCCTTCAGCATCGGCAGCCCCTACCCAACAGGGCTTTCGACCCACGCGGACCACCCTGTGCGGGGCTATAGAGGCTCTGCAGAGAGAACGTCTCGCTCTTGCTGATGCAGTTACCTTTTGCAGCTCAAAAGCGGTATGTTGGAATATGGTCATTCTCCAAATACGCTCATTTACATAAAAGCAAGAGTATCAAATAAACCACAGCAAATAGGAAAAGGAAAACACCCCACAACAACCAAAAAAACCCAAAACCAAAGGCAGGGGAAGAATGAAACTATCAAATAATGTGCAATTAGCTTGTGGGAAGCTGCTCCCATGATGTGAAAAATGCACCAATGTTTAAGTAATTTAAACGTTAACTTAATTACTCTCCTTTGGGAACTAACTGCATTGGTGATGGGATGATCTAACAAGCTTCTCTCCTCTGTGAGCCTTTGGAAGGAAAAGCACTTAATTTTAAAATCCTTATTTGCCAGTGCTATGACATTATCACCTCTGATCGTTCTTACAATACCAGCGCCATTTCCCTATTCCTACTCAAGTTTGAACTAAGATGTCAAAGCTGTAATTTTCATCAATGAATAAAAAATGCAATGCATTTTTAAATGGCAGAATTACTCATTAACTTCACAGACTCCCTTATCTACTACCGAATGACCATCCCTGAGCTGTCTAGCTGAGACCGCCTTAGGGAGTTGCTCCACTATCAGCTGAAGTAGCAGAACTCTTTGAAGTCATTCTCTTGTAACATCAAGTTAAAAAGAAAACACTGCCTCCAAGGAATTCTAATTACAGTATTTCATTTACAGGAACATAGTTTTATACTGACCCAATGGTTCAAGGTACACACATCTTTTTCTTGTCACTATGATAAATTAGTAAAGAAAAATATATATTTTAAAGGTTTCCCATGACAGAAGGTTTTAAATATGCGGTTAAAAAAAAAAAATCAAGGTCAGAAATCATCTTCAATAAAACAAATTCAACTGTAATGAGGATTAAAACCCAGGTCATTCATCCGCTTTGCAGTTCTATTTACAGTGCATCTACGTAGATTATTTACTAAATTGTGTATACAAACAGATTAATGGGAGTGGAAAAACAGAATAAAATCAGTAACAAGGAGAATGTCAACAGTTCGGGTTACAGTTTTTGTTGCTATAGTCAATACAAAACAGATAAATAGGTTGTATTGAGTTTTATTTCTTTATGAAAGGCTACTTTGCCCTTATTTTGAACTACAGTCAGATAATGGAAATATATCTCTTTCACTAAAATCTATGTACTTTAATTTGGTAGTTTGGAAAACATCTTAGCATTTTGCGTTTCTGAAGCAATCAAGGCAAAAGTCTGTTCATTAAATCTCCAGAAAGGCAGCGACAAAGCAATGACTTTGTGCAGTCAGGTTCCAGTGAGCAGAAATAAAAGTTCCCTGAGAATGCATTACTACTGTTTGGAAAATTTTGTCCACCGACTTTAAAAAAAAAGCAATATGGTGTCATATGCTTCACAATCAATTTTATGAAGATGGCAGAAATACAAAGAAGACTGAACTAAGCCTACACAACAGTAATCTACCTTGTTTACATTACAAGACTGCATTCTAATTTTTCTACAGGGAGCACTTAGCGTTAAATTATAAAGCAATAATTTTTTACATAAAAATCCTACTGGGAGATGATATAACCTGAGTATTACAGAAGCAGTATGTCTAACTGATTAATTAGACCAACTTCAGAATTCCAAGTTGCCTGTATTTAACTGAGTGGGAAATACACATTTCATTGTATTTTTAATGCTGTATTCATCTCCAGTATTTCAATTTATCCAGACAATCAAATTAAACATTTTGGAACAGCACAATGCTATATCTTAACTTTGTGTTACAGATATTCCCTGCTATGAAAGCTTAAGTATTCATTAGGAATTCAGGTGCAATAGAAGGGATTGATTAATTAAATGACAAAAGATATTTGGTTTTACTACTTTTTGAATGCCATTAAAGAAAGCAATAGGAGGCAATGGGATGAGCTTACTTATAATTAGTTTGCGACCTCTTTTTAATGACGTTTTCTGCTGAGCAGAACCAGATCCCCAGAAATTCTCACCAATCCCTGGTCTTACAACTTGCATCAATCTGAGCATAACCGAAAGTCAGGTGATCGCATTTCTGTAGATTTAGGAACAAAACTTCTCTTTATTGTCCCACTGGGTAAAATGGGCTTGCATATCAGCAGGTGGCCTTTTCGAGCAGTGTCACATGTAGAAGGCCTACGGGACAGCACTGCAGAATCTGTATCACAGAGTGAGCAATGTTAGAAGTAGACAATGGAGGAAATCAAGAAGAAAATGGGAAACATTAAGGAATCTCTGTTTCTAAAGGCATTTTCCTACATGTTCATGGACCCAGGTGTAAATAGCCCACTAATCATAATTTCACCACAAATTCTAACTTGAGCAGGTGGCAATATTTACCAGCTATGATATTATTCATAATATTTAGATATGCTCACATATATTTAGGAATCTACTAATCAACAAAACATATTTGACGATTAATACTTCATAAGAGAATAGCAGAAAGAAGAGTAGCATGAACAGGAAATTTCCATCAGCTTTATAAAAACAATAGTGCCTTTCATCTCTCTTCCTCAAATGCCTGCCCATGCTGTTCTCTCAACTAAAGAATTCATTAAATACATCCATATTTAATGTAATTTTGTCATAAATTCAAAAACCTTGGTTGTCTCCTGAAACTTCTTAAATACTTTAATCAAACAGTCTGGACAGGTTTTAGCTGGAGATTGAGTTTTGCCATCACACTTCAGAAAAGATGTCAGCTAACTCTATAGGTTTAAAAAGAGACCAAAAAAGGATAACCAGAAGGTCTAGATGTGTCCTCAGAAGAAAAGGAGCACAGTGCTCTAAAGAATAAGTAAGACTGAAAGGGAGACATTATAACAGTCCTTGTTTATACATAAATTCCTTTCCTGTAACCTCGTAATTTATCAGACACATTTAAATTTCTCAGACGCTGCTGAGACGTTTGACTTGGACATAGTTATCTGATGCAAGATTTGGGAGCACACTTGATGGGAATGGTTGAAGAAAGGTTATCTTACAAATCCTGCATCCTATTACAAAGCATGTCTTCTCTGACTTGCATGCAAAATATGAAGAGCAAAATTACTGTATAGCCAAAAGTATGTTGCATTACATCCTCAAGTGTCAAAACCTCTGCTTTTGATTTGCTTAATTTTAATTCTTCAGTTCGAACTTTCCATCAACAGACAACAGAATGATCCTTTGAGGCTTGTTCTTTCTGGACATAAGGATTAGAAGAATGATCTAACAAATCTTGATCCAAAAATGCTGCCACAGAATGGATTAAACCTTGGTATTGTGTAATGCAGAAACTGTGACTTCTGTGCTATTTTCTTTAAGTGGTCTTCATATCTTTGCTTTGAATCACAAACTGAAAATAAAAATTAACTCATATTTTTTTAACAAACAAGTCATTGACAGAGGCAGTCCAAACTTCCATGAACTGCATCCCACAATTCTTTGTAGTGACTCAAACTTGGGTTTTGTCTGTCATGATAGTATCTGGAGACAGGAGAATGATTTTTTTTTTTTTTCTTTTCACTCAGTTTTTTTGATTTATTCTGGATGAATGTGGAGATATGACAGCAAGTTAACAAATGTTAAATGCTAATTTCAGAGGTTTCACAATAGTTTCCAAAATCACTATATTGAAAGTTTTAACAAGTTTTATAGAGAGATATGTAATGCAGCAGACTGGCAGGGATGAGAATTCCAAAGACTTTCTTCATATTGCTAGTCCCACTCACATAAATCTTTCCATTTCAGATTTGCACGTGCCCGTGTGTGTACGTGCGTGTGCGTGATTACAAAGTCCGAAAACATCAGTAGCATGATGATGGAAAAACATAGGACTGGACAAATATGCCTAAATATTTATGTGAATGGTAGAGTCAAAGTTACCTGAAGAAGCTAGCTCTTGACAAATACAGCTCCCTACTCAGATTCAGAGGGCTATTCCAATGAGGCCCTTCTGCATCCAAACACATGTTTTCATTGGGCATTTCCTTCTTTACTGCTAACATGTGCTAAAAAGGAATTCATAAGAATAACCAAGTCAAATACTATATTTGCTATACCATCATTTCCATAAGAGGGATAAGAGAAACAGTCTTTGTTATTTTGCCTAATTCATAACTCAAAGACACTTCAATGGTAAAGGCACTACAAAAACATATACAAGGCAGGGCTGTTCAATACTGGAGTCTTAAAATATTGCCATTGCTGCAGGGGTTATTTCCACCCTACAGGATGTTGAGTCTAAGAACAAGTTCCTACACAGTTCCTACCTATTATACCTGCAGGACATAATGAGATTTGAAAGATTCAATGTTCTGTGAGCAATGCTTTTAAACAGAAGTAGCTTTCCTAAACAAGCAAGGTTTATATGGTTAGATTGCCTATCTGTCTGCTTACCTGTCTCCTTCTAATAACTTTGTGGAATACAGTAACTTTCAACCAAATTTAACATCACGCTATAGTCTCTGAGATAATTGCACTCCTACAAGTTCTGTGAAAATGAGCAGCCAGAGCCAGAAGAGTCTAAACCAGCGTTTCCAGCAAGAAAAAGGCAATCAAAGCTTTTAGGCGGTAGCTGGCTGACAAATCAGCAGAAACATACATTAACCACAATAGCCCTGTGGCTTAGCTGAGCATCACAGACTACATAGAAATTAAGTGGGGTTACATGCGTACCTATCCATACGTTGAGAAAGAACGAGGAAACAACCATCAGAACTTATTTTTCCACTTTGAACAGTATTTTTGTCTTTGCCTGTGGATTTGGGGTTTTACCAGAATAACTCAAAATACCAGGACAGAGCATTCCAGTGTGCAACCCTAATGTTAGGAAAGCTTTCCCTGATGCTTCTCTACAGCTGCCACGCAGAGGCACAAGACTCCTCTGACCCACTTCCCAACTCCTCCTTCTGAAGCTCCACGCATAGTGACAAAGCCTACGGCAAATGGAAGGTACCATTATATAAATACAGGATGTTCTTGGCATTTCAAAACCATCATCAAACCAACACAACAGTAAAACCATTCTGGATTTAATGATCTAACTGATTTGTGTTACCCATGTGCTATAAAGGATACTGAGTTTCAGTTAGCAAATGAAATGAGAACAAGGACTGGACAACAAGGAAAACTTGTGTCCCTTTCAGTGCAATTATACATACAACAGTCCATACGTACCTAGCCCAGGTTTAATTTCTCCTAATTAAAAGCAATGAATCAGGACAGTTGACTGCTGTTTTGTTGCGGGGTTTGTTTGGTTTTTTTTCTTAAAGAAGGTTTTGACTTAACAGTTTGACATCTTCAGCATCAATTAACAATTGGACCTTAAAAGGGCAGCTTCTGTTATGAAGTTTAATTTCAGATCCATTCCAAAGCCTATTAACAAAAGCCTTTGGACTGAAACCTCACTTACTTTCACAATGTATAGCAATAGGACTGTGAGATCACAGAATAGAGATGGTTATATTTTATCATAAAAGGACTGAATAATAATGGAATATCAGATTTGAGAAAAAGCATTATTTGCTTTTTCTGCATGTTAGTCTTTGTCTTTCAAAAAAAGACTATGTAGGAGAGACCCAGAAGCTACCCCTGAATTAAATGGTTGTGTCAAGCCCACAGCGTAACACACTGCAGAGATGCCAGTTGGAGTCTTGAAAGCAGGAGTATGCCTCATCACTGCAGTGCTGTGCCCACAAGTGTAATTCTGTCATCTCCATGAGAATACAGATTATTTTAAGGCCATACAATACAATCATTGCTGGCTGCACTGGACCTCATCACGCAGGCATACAAAATGCTATACAACAGGGGTTTTTCTTAATCTGTATTTAATTTTAATTAAGCAATTTACTTTAAGAATAGAAGAAAACTATTTCAGTCAAGTTTAATACTTGTAATATTAATATCCTGTTAAGATTACAGATATAGTTTGACAGAACACCTGAACTAAAGCACTGCTTTACAGCCCATGAAAAACTATGAGTTTAAAAACATCTCTGGAGTAGCACTGCTTTTTTTTTTTTTTTTTTTCAACCTACATGATAGAAACTGTATTGGGACCTCATGCTATATTTTAGTTAACTTTTAGAATTATTTTTAAATATGCAGAATCTCTACTGTGGCAATGACTTAGAAATTTGTATTATTAAAAAAAACAGCAAACTTGGATTAAAGTAGTAAAATTACTTTATCTCTTAGTGCTATAGTACCTGAAAAAAAATAATCTGTTTAAAGAACTTCGTTTTACCATTCTGGTACACATTTGCTGAAGAAATCAAGATTAAAACAGANGGAAATTTGTATTATTAAAAAAAAACAGCAAATCTTGAAGAAATCAAGATTAAAACAGAATACAGTAGGTAGCCAAAAGAAGTGAATTCACTCAACGTGCAAAAAGATCTATGTTTCTCATCTGAGCAAACACAGAGCTCATTTTCCAAGTCCCTCAAGTGTTCAAGGAGCTGAAGGTAGTTTTAGACATCTGACTCTGGTTACAGTCAAGCAGAGTCTTGTTGCTAAAATCTCAATTACCACTCTGAGAACTCAAGTGCTGATGGAGGCTTTGTTTATGCTGTTTGCCGTCTGAAGGCTGTCTACAGCAAGATACTTTCTTCTTTATGGAGTAAGTAACTTGGATCCAAATGACAGCAGAACAATGGCCATAATATTTTTCATAAACCTGTTGGTGACAGCTTTTTAACTGCTCCAGTCAATGCTAAATATCTCAAGATAAATGCTAATCCTGGATAAAGAAATGTAAAAGTCATGCTCTTACATGAAGTTTGATCAAAGGGAGCACCTCTCCTATGAGGACAGGCTGAGAGAGTTGGGGTTGTTCAGCCTGCAGAAGAGAAGGCTCTGGGGAGACCCTACAGCAGCCTTCCAGTACCTGAAGGGGCCTACAGGAAAGATGGAGAGGGACTGTTTATCAGAGAGTGTAGTGACAGGACAAGGGGTAATGGGTTTAAACTAAAAGAAGGTAGATTTAGATTAGATGTTAGGAAGAAATTCTTCACTGTTAGAGTGGTGAGGCACTGGAACAGGTTGCCCAGAGAAGTTGTGGATGCTCGCTCCCTCCCTGGAGGTGTTCAAGGCCAGGCTGGATGGGGCTTTGGGCAACCTGGTCTAGTGGAGGGTGTCCCTGCCCATGGCAGGGGGGTTGGAACGAGATGATCTTTAAGGTCCTTTCCGACCCAAACCATTCTATGATTCTATGCTGACTTGACGAAAAGGGTCCCAAATTACTAAATTGGAACATCATTTTTGCTCCTGGTCTGTCTTGAACAGAAAGCTTTAGCAGTGGCAGTGGTTGACTCCAAACATTTGGGAAACCCTCCCTGTTGAATTTAATACAGAATACTTCTGAGTTAAAAAATAATTCAGAATACATACTCTACATCACCTCAAACACAAAATATTTAAGTACAAAGGGTGAAATGGGCAATAACTACAGTACTTGACTACTTATCAATTTAGCAAATATTTCTACAGCAGTACAATGAAATTATTTGGCTTTTTATCTTAGTCCTCAGATAAAGAAATCAGTATGATTCCAAAAAGCAAAATTACTTTCACACAATTTCTTATGAAATATCACCTACCTTTTAAATACTGCTATTAAATGCATTATCTTATTCAGTCTTTGTAGAGTGATAAAAATAAATGGACATTGATAATAGAGAAAAATAGCTGGGTTACAGCTAACAGATATATAAAAATATATCCATATACTCACACACACAGAAATATGCAGACATATGTATATACAAAGAAAGCAAGTTGACTTTATGTGGTTGTATGATACTACCTACTGCTGAAATAATAATAAAGTAGCCCATACATTACACTTGCTTTGTAAGAGAGAGATTTTGCTGGTTTCCCCCAGACACACACTTTTCCAAAAGACCAGGTGTACAAACATACACCACAAAACCCAAACATCTATCCTTTGTGCATTTGGCTCCACACACAAAACCTGCTTGTGAACCTGTGATTTGAGATAGCCTGTGACTGGATATAGGTTAAAGGCAAAAAAAAAAAAAAAAATCTACAGGTCATCATGTACATGATATATTGGAACTATTAGACAGAAGATACAACTACAAAGGAAAATCGAAAACTTAAGACTGATGCTTTGGAAACACCTAATTTATTTTTAACTCCTCTTTGACATCTACTTTATATAGTCAGAGTATTTACTACCAAATTAGGATGGGGTTTTCAAAAGCTCTCCATGTTGGTTAAATCTGCTACCACTGAAGTTAATGGGGGCCAGATTCACAGATGGTGTAAATCGGCTTAATCCTATCAAATCCAGCTTTGAGTGTTTTATCACTAACTTCACTGAGTACGTATTAGGCCACTGCCGAGTCTTTTGAAAATCCCACTCCTTAATTCTTCTGCACACGGTAAATTTAAAGCCCAGTAATTAAAAAAAAAAAAAAAGGAGAAAATAAAATTCTAGGCAAAATGAGGCTACTAGCTCCAGAAGAGTCTTCTTGTCCTCTCCAAGAACATCCTAGCTGAGGCCTGTAATCCCAGTTTTCAAAGACACACAACCTGTACATATTATTATTAAAAAGAATCCTGGCTTTTTGTAAAAGAAGCAGTAACATGCTGACTAATTCACAGCCAGCTACTCACTTGTGAACTAAATATTCTCAGAGCTATTTGATAAAATGAGGGGAGGCCAACAACATGTACAATAGCTAATTTTTTATATTATCTTCATCTGAGTCAAATTAAGACTGTAATTATAATGTACTCATCTCATGATGCCACTGTACAACTGAAAATATTGGTTGGGTTAGTTCGCCATCAATCTTAAGTCATTGTAAATTACTCTGTAAATAATACCTTGAAAGCAAAGAAAGGGACTTTTTGCCATAAGAGCAAGAGGGATGATATCCTCTGCAAGGGTATCAACTTTTAGGGGTATAAAAATCCTGCCGTACAAGGTCAAGTGAACATTGTACAATTACCATTAATTTTCACCTAGACAGTGAAAAGTCGCTAGCTTCAGCTATGCCAAAACATTTCCATTTGTTAGAAATAGTTTTGTACCACAGACAAAGAACTGGAGAGACCGAACTGCTGAAGCACTGAAATGTCAAAGAAACGATTAGGTAACGTGATCAGAGGACTCTATCGGGTAGTTTATATTTCACACAGTTTGGAAAAGCAAACCGCTTTTTCAAGTCCCTTCCTATCTTATTTGCAAACTCTCACTCTGTATGTGGCAATGGTGGAAAAGGTAGGGTTTGTACCATCTCATTTAGTGCTCAGTGCCTCTCTCTGAAGATACTCTGATGTTACAGAGCCCAAGAGGAAAAGAAAGAAAATAATAAGCATTTGATCAGCTGCTGAACGAGGGAATGGTCTAACCTCCTGGCTGACTATGCAGGTGACCAGACAGAACAGTCATTGACTGAAGGGTCAGGGTCAGGAGAAGGCTGAAGGCAACACAAGCAACTCTGTTCTCCCCAGGGCCCCTGAAGGAATTATGAGGAACTCCCAGTGCTGTCTCTCTTGGGAAAAGCATCATATCAAAATCGTAAGCATTGCAAACCAATACATTTTCTTGCAGCTAGGAGGACACTGTTCCTGTTCTGCACATCTTTTTACACTTCCCTGACATTTTCTCCACCACAAATGTCTCTGAAGAAAGAGAAAACGTTAAGCACGTGACTTGGAGGTTTCCATGTTATAAAGACACAGAACATGATAGGAAAATTGTTTCTGGGGTTTTTACACTCATTTAGTTAAACACTGTCAAAAAGATTCAGTGGCACATCATCATGTCTCTGGCACAGAAAAACAAAATACTTATTAACTGAGACCAAAAATACCAAATGACAATTTCAATCTTGTTATTCTTTGAGACTGCAACCTGTCCCACAACCTGTTTCACACCTGGAGTCAGATATTTAGAAAGACTCTGCCCTCTTTATCCCGTCGTGAGTTTACTCCCACAACTGAAGGGTGCACATGTAGACCATTTTTACAATTTTATTAGGATTACAAACATTTCAAGTGCCCTTCCCTATGATAACCTTAACTTTTGAGGCGCCTTGACATCTTACCCCTCCAGCTGTCTTCTGTTTAATCAATATTTCCTTTACTCTGTTTTCCCCCACAGACAACTAACTCTGTGATTGCTAAATAGCATCCCTGTAACAGTCACATTTCCCACAAAAGCCTCAAAATCGCAAAGCAGTTTTACCAAAGTTGGCCTGTTGCAATATTTACACAGAACTCAAAAATTGCCAGGCTGCTGATGGGCTGTCATCATCACTTACCATTTACTTTTTGCATTATTAGCTTACATTCCCTCTGGCTGATTTTTCTTTACTCATCTACTATTTCACATCACAGACCTACCTGCGCTGTGCGTGGTATCACACCCAGCACACGTTGCGTACAGCTTCTTCTCCTCCTGTTTTCCTTCTCTATTTAGCAACTGAAATGACCAAGCTACAGCAACTGTTTATTGCAGTGGTAATTAATGATAGAGGGGCAAGTGCCCCTCCCAAAACAAAGAACCATCTTTAACACTCGCACTCAAAATCTATTGTCTAACCTTTCAGAAAGTTAAAACTTCTGAAACTTATCACACAAAGAGGTCATACAAAACTAGAGCAGGAAGAAGTGTTTGGTTTTTGTAAGTGTACCTTTGCACTTATTTCCAGCGAGTAACAGACTCCTTGAAATAGTGCTTTCAGATCTCAGGTTCTGTAGCAACACATAGTAATGCTCACTCAATTTCTTCTTTTCATTCCAAGGAAATAACCAAGAGGGACAAATCTAGTTGCAAAGGAATCAAACAATATCTCTTCAGTGATGCACCCCTTGATAACTACAAGTGTTCCACAGCTGCTTACAAAAGGTGGGAGTTCATCAGAAGATTGTTGAAGGTTGCTCTCCATAGGAAAATGTAAGTACAATAAACTCCACTATAGCATTCATAGGGATTTACATACAAAATCCAGAACAGAAATAAAAAAAAAAAAAAAATCCCTCTCAGGCGTTAAATCTTTAATCCTTGATTATTTGTCCAGCAAGGTGACAGATGGCAAATCTACTGCTATTATTAAAGCTCTTCCTCTGCATTGGCATCTGTTTTCCCTGGGGTAAGTAGAACGAGGGAGTTTGCCTGCCTAACCAAATCAGCCAAGTCTAGATATGACTCCTTTCAGGATATTAATACTGCACAGAACTACATATCCTCACATTGTCTTCTAGTACCATGCCTGCTAGTAACCTCTATATTAGGTTGTCATGATATTCTGTTCCAGTCTTTGCATAAAGGAGAACCTAAAAGTACATTAATTCACACCTATCTACATATTTCTAGTACATTAATTGCTGACAAAAAATAGGCATCAAATATTACCGATCTCAGAGAACTGCAATCGTAGTCATGGAAACAAGATCCAAGCATCAATTTGACTTCGGAATTCAAAATGAATGATCATTAAAAGGAGGTTAGTATTGACAAACTCTTTGATACAGCTGCGTGTTCCTGCAAGCATATCTAATCCCCTATCACACAGAGCTAGACTGAGTCCTAGATAAAAATGAAGCTGCAAGGATATCTGCAGCTACGGATGGGCAGTCTGGGGCGGGGAGCAAAGGAGGTGTCTGGATATTCAGAACACTGATTAATGGTAGTCACTGTTCAATAAAAAGAATATTCTTTGCTTCAGAGACTTGAAGGTACTAGCAGTTACCTATGACGTGTAACGAGAGTTTGCCATCCAGCTTAAAACAAACAAAAGAGCATTTTATTTATTGTAAACTATGTAAAAATATCCAGGGTAACAAGAAGAACTTGAACTAGTCAATCCTTTTGCTTTTTTGAAGCATATGTGAAGTCTAAGTGGTATCTGGCAGGGACAGGCGACAGTCTTGCTTTCTATTGTTTCAGAAGCAGAAACTACCACCTACTTCAGAACCCTAACAGTTAAGGCTTTTATCTTTTCTAAAACCCAATTACATTCTTTCCTTCCAAATATAAAAGCTAAATTTTGCTCTAATTATGTTTAGCAACATTTTGCATTCCCTTGAAATTTTATTCATATTTTAATGAAAGTACTTTCCATTACTAAAGGTGGAAAGTTAGACTAAAGCCATAAAATAAAGATAACAAGCTTTGAGACTCTGGTGACTATTGTATGCATAACGCTATATATCCCTGCACCCCCAATGCTAGTACTGTAACCTACTTTGCAGAAATAAACAACTGGGATTCAGTGTATAAAACAACCTTTCTTTTGGGCTGGGGAGTGTGGGGAGAGAGAGGCGCATCAGCAAGGACTATAATTCATTCAGGTTAGTTCCATTAACTGCTTTTTACAAACAATTTCAAACAAACCAAATAAAGACAAACCAAAGAAAAGAAGCCATCTGCGCAATTAAATGGTCAGTCAGCACATTTAACTTATGTAAGCCATATTACTGAACAATGTAAACACTATCTCTCTGAGCTGACATCCTGGCAAAAAAAAAAAATAAAAATGCATCTTTCATGTGTTTGAGATTAAAGTTGCTGTGAAGTGGTATACCTTGCTCTAGAGAAGAGGGCAAATATACATTTTATCTATAAAGAAGTGGGAAGGAAACAGACCCTCTCAGTGGTGTTCTGTTTGTGAGAAAGATTAAAAAGGAGGAAGCTTAAAACATGAAAAATGCAGCAATCAGGATCTTGTCTACCATTTTTTTTCCCCCCACTTGGTACAGATGTGAGTTAAAAGACAAGCAAGAAAGCAGAAAAATGCATGTGATAACAGAAGGCAGCTACCCATTGTGAAACACGCACATTTACTGCCTCCTGAAAAAATTCATTGTTTAATTCTGAGAAATATTTCTGGCAGCCAGGTTTTCTGAACTTCTTAATTATGGACAATTTGCTTTCTCCTGCCACCTAGATTATTAAACTGGCTGATTTATTTAAAATGAGCCTTTTGGCCTTTCGAATATAGAAGGAAAAAAACCTATTAAACAGTATGACTCAGGCATGTACCATAATTTTTCCAGCAACAAAACAAAAGGTCAAAGGCTGAGCTCAGAATTGACAGGTTAGCTGTGCAGTAAATCAATACTAGCCTTTGTTGACCACAGCGATTGCTTTATGGATAAAGGTCAAATCATTTAGAAGGTTCACAGAATAGTAATGAAACCTCCTGCTTCAATTCTTCCGTTTTCCTACACCCCCAAAATATACTTCTCCTGTATTAGTCCTCTCCTGAACAGAAAGATGAAATGATAAATTATAAATCATTCAGTTACCAGTCATAAATGGGAGCGAGACAGAAATCATCATCCATAAACTCTAAAAGTTCCCCTGACACCAGAAATTAAGAGGATGATGCCTTTCCCTGCTGGCCTAAGAGAGTGATTACTAGCGCTGTGCTAGTGCTGTAAAATACCACTTAATTTGGAATTCACCGTGAGACTATTAATTGGGTCAATAGCCAGAAAGGGAAAGTCGGCAGTGACAGTCTGCCACTCAAGCATGCTTTTGCTATCTGCTTAGAGAAATTTTATGCATTTGCAAGGAGCCTCTAGCAACGGGATGCAGCTGCAATTACACAAGGAGAAGTGATGACTGGAGCAATCCCAGCTGAACCTGTATGGAAGGACGTGGGGGTCTTTACACTGCAAACCTTTCTGGTACCCAGCTAACGTTGTCTATAGCACTGCCTCCCGGATCCTCCCATCACATAACAGTGCTCTGAGCCAGGTCAAACAGGAGAAAGTTCAGGGCTAGGCTAGAAGACCGCATTTACTTTGAAAACAGAAGCGTCTCAATGAATCTAGAGTAGCTCCAACCGTCCTTTGTGAGACAGAAAGATGTTCATTGCCTACACTGAAAAGATAGAGCTAACTCATGCAGGGCTTTTGGAAGAGATGCATCTTGAGATAAATTGCTGCAAATAATCAGAATTAAACCACAAAACATTTAATTACATAACCTTCAGAGTCATCACTGGTTCTTCTGTCGGTACAAATTCTGTAACTGAGGTTTCAGCATTTACTTTGTGAATGCATTCAGTGCCTTGTCTGACCATTTCTTTTGATGTATTAAAGTTTTACTAGTTTCAACAGTTTTTTGCTACTGACTTAGCATTCTGATTAGTTACGACTCAGCTTCTTCCCTATTGTCAGATCCCTATTAGCAAGACCATAAGCCACTTTGTCACTACACTGTAGGGGAGAGAGAGGCTTTCTCCTGTATTTCGTCAGCTTGGCAATCACAGATTTAGGTTTCAGAAGAAAAGACAAATGCTTTTCTCTCAGTTTTGATGCAGGTCAGCAGTAGGAATTTGTCCCTTCCTGGAAAGTCCTGTACTACTATTGTTTTACACTTCGCTGGAGTCAGTCAAGAAAGGTTAAAAAGTCTGAGGTTCTCTCCGAGGTCAGAAACATCAAGAAGCGAGTAACCCATGTGAGCACATGGTCTTACCATGAGGTCTCAAAAGCTCTTCTCCCGCTGCTTTGCTATTGTTTAACGCATTTCTGCCCATCATGTCAACGTAACTTATAAGTGATTTGTTTGTGTTTCAGGAACGTTATCTTCTCTTTACAGCAAAACTGCATCTGAAATACAATTCTGTGTGCAACCTGATTCAAAGGTCATACCCTTATAGGCAACTATCGAAAAGATTTAAACAAGCCTCTTAAGATCAGTCTTTATGTGCCATGTGCCCTGCTGGAATCACTGCATTTTTTTCCCCCTTTTGAAAAACCGCAACAAAATTCCTAACCTGGCTGTAGGATGGGTCTGCCCGTTCACAACAGACATCATCCATAGATTACTTTAAAATGGAAACATCCATTTAAAAAGGACAGGCACTATTTAAAAAAGAAGAAGAAAAAAATTCTTCCTGTGGTTTTCCAAAAGCATTCCAACGAGGTTACTTACATTGCTTTGAAATTGGTTTGAGTTATGGGAAGGCCACAGCCTGAGACCGGCAGCTGAGACAGCAACAGAGATGAAAGTTTTTTAGCTTCCAGATTCAAGGGGGAACACAGCTGCTACAGCTGGTCCTCTCAGATCTCAACACTTACTATAGCGATCGAGAAAGCGATAATCTTTTGTGTCTCGGTTTGAAGAACGCATGAATAAAAACAGTCCTTAAGTAGAATGAAAACCCCCCAAAATAATTAATCAAACACAAGGCTTTTAGCTCTGGAAATTGAAGTGGGATGATTTTCGGGAAACAGGGTTCTCTTACATACTGAATTAACCACCTCTGAACTTGCTGTGAGTCAATACTTAATATTGTCTTGTTTTAAAACAACTGCCCTTTGTTTTTGTTAACCCCATAGGTGTTTTATTGATATACAGCAGCACATATATAAAATAATTACAGAATTTTCTTGTAGAATGTTAGAAAAAACCAGTTAATACCACTAAATCTTGATCTAGGCAGATATTATGGGCAAGTGTGATATGAAGCACATTATCAAAGAAAAACAGCAATAACAACCTAAGAGGAAAGGACTGCAGAACTTTAAGATCACCGTTTAGTAGTTGCTGAGCCCTTAACTCACAGATGATTGTGTGGTACTGTACATTTCCTTCTGGGAATTTCATTAGAAATTTTGGGGGGTGGGGGAGAGAAAAAAAACATAAATATGGATTTTGGAGAAAATAAGCATCCTATTCCATACATGCAATTTCAACAACACTGCTAATTTTGGAACTTATCTACAAACAAGCACTGGTACCATGATTACGATTGTTGTTAAAGTATTCAAGTCTACTTAATCAACATGAAATTCATATTATTTTAACTGAAATTATCTGGATCCTGGAACAGAAAATAACTTTGTTAAAGTATAGAAGACAGCACCAAACCAGAAACTCAAATTCAAATTTTCAGGTTCAGTTTATAACAAGCTTTCAGTTCCCAACTGAGAACAACGCAAACTGCTAATTATAATAATAATAAGGACAGCACTAGTTCAATATTGGTGTTTAAACGTGAACAGAGCAACTTTAGGAAATTGCCTTCTGCAGTGTTGTATTCTTGGTCAGTGTGCTGGTTTTGGCTGGGACAGAGTTAATTTTCTTCACAGTAGCTGGTGTGGGGCTGTGTTTTGGGTTTGTGCTGGAACCAGCGTTGCTAACCCAGGGATGGTTTGGTTCCTGCTGAGCAGTGCTCACACAGAGCCAAGGCCTCTTCTGCTCCTCACACCTCCCCACCAGCCAGTGGGATGGCTGGGGGTGCACAGGGGTTGGGAGGGGACACAGCCAGGATAGCTGACCCCGCTGACCAGAGGGATACCCCAGACCATATGGGTTCGTGCTCAGCAATAAAAGCTGGGGGAAGAAGGAGGAAGAGGGGGGGCATTGCGAGTGATGGTGTTTGTCTTCCCCAGTAACCATTACGCACGACGGAGCCCTGCTTTCCTGGAGATGGCTGAACCTCAGCCTGCCCATGGGAAGTGGGGAATGAATTCCTTGTCTTGATCTGCTTGCGCGCACAGCTTCTGCTTTCCCTATTGAACTGTCATTATCTCAACCCATAAGTTCTCTCACTTTTACCTTTATGATTGTTTGGGCCATCTCACAGGGGGAGTGAGCAAACGGCTGGGTGCCTGCTGGGGTTAACCCACAACAGTCAGCAACCAAGATTTTGTCCAAAAATAAATGAAATGAACTTCACAGAGAAGTTAGTGATAAATAATTATTACATAATTTCAAATGGCAGGTGCAAATGCTTGCAGCTTTTGTTTCTGCAGTGTGGGAAGTGATTCATTTTAATGTTGCTGGTTTTAATTAGTCTATATTTGGAAAATGGATTTCAGACAAACGGCTTTCACAGCTTTCAGACACATCTTCCAATTTTAAGTTTAAAGAGGTAGTGAAGGAAAAAAAAAACAACAACACAGCCTTCCTGAGAAATGCAGACATAGCAGGTAAATACTAATTTATTTACAGTAAGATTCTGGATCTAATTAAGTCAACAATTGGCTACTGTTAATCTAGAATTTCTTTCTAATCTTCGAAAGTACATTTATTTCTAAACTTGCAACTGGGCCCCAACTTTTGGACACTCTCACTTCAGGCTTCAGAAGCTTCCTGTACCAATATAAGCAGCACTGCTGGTACTTCAGTGCAAAAGACAAAGCCTCCACTGAAGCGGATTCATCGCATCCAACAGTCTGTAAAGAACTGTTTATTTCAGTTGTTACACATAGCAAATGGTGCAAACATCTAAGCAGAGATCATGAAGCATTAGCTACAGCCAGAAGCAAGAGACAGTGTCACAGAATGCTAACAGGTCATGACCTTAATAATTCTTTTGAACATTTGCCATTAAAATGCTATCCCTTAAATGTCCAGCAGTGAAGCAGGTTTGAAAAAATAACCATTGAGATTGTTCTGCCTTACCAGAATTAACTGTTCCTTGGGTTTTATATTCCTTCTGCAAATCAAGGGTAGCATCAGGTAAATCCATTTGGCTACTGAACAGTAAATGCAATATTTTCACTTAGGAATGCTTCAAGGCAATTACATCACCTCTTTCTTCAGAACTGACATTTGGGATACATCAAACAGTGACTGTCACAATGTTAGTAAGAACACTCAGCATTAAAACCAAAACATAATCTTCATTACTTCAATGGAAGCACTGGTATATAGACTGAAATATTAAGAAATACTCTTCTGTTTTCTCAGTCATTACTTATATCTCTTAACATTAATCTATTACATTAGCATTAAATCATTTATTTTCAACAAAATTTTAAGTTTTCAAAATAAAGCACCTCATCTTCCTAAGCTTAAAATCACTGCAAACAACAAGGTTAGAGTGTATGATAGTGAAATTCACGTTTTTGAGTGTCTAACATGCTAGAAAAATTACAACTTCAGAACATTTGGTAAAACCATCTGTGAAACTTTAAATGAAATGGAATGAACTAGTCTTAAATGATGCTATTCAATTTACTCCACTACCAGGTAGAATTCAGAAATTAATATCAGCCAATTTTAAGCAAAAAATCCTATTAATTACATATTTGTTGGAATTTTAGGTCAGAATTACGTATCTATGAGGCACTACCAGCAAAAACACAGACAAGACCTCAAAAAATTTATATTAAGAACAAAAGAACAGCTCTACTTAAGAGTTTCTAAGTGAGAATAGTCAGGGCATTTTTTGAATGGTTTTATAATTTCCCAGTTAAAATATACAGCCATTTCTAACTTTACTAGATAAGGCCTTTGCAATCTGAGCACTTGTTCAAAAAACGTTAAACTAACTTCCAGTATTCCTCTGGAAATCACAAGAGATTCAAATGCACATCTCCTACATCTTGCGGTGTTGCATCCTGAGCAAGCGGTCAGGCTACCACGTAAAACAGAGCAGCATAATGAAAATTGGCTTTTACAGCCATTATCTTTGTAAAAGAGGATCACTACAGATAAAGCTGCCATGCCTTAGAACCCATCCCACATAAAGGAGACAGCCCTGGGAACCAAACATTTCAGACAACACAGAGCATTTAGTTTGCATGACCCAAGCATTTGTAGACATGAACTCAGAATGAGATGCTCACCTTAGCTGGGACAGTGCTAAATGCAAGTCTCCACAATAATAAAAAAGAAGACAGCTGATAAAAACCATAGGCTACCAACAACTACTAACAGAGCTTTTTTGAAATCTTTATTTGGATTAAGTATAAAAATTCTGCTGAAATTTTTTTAGGTCTGGTCTTAGACATCATCTGCACAATTTAAGTCATTATTTTAAAATACCTGTACTTTTTTCCTTTTTGGTAAACATAAGCAGGATATTAATTGAAACCACAACATCACCATCAGCTACAGTACATAATTTTTGAGCATTCTTTCTACAAAGTTAAGAAAAGTCTTCAAGTTTTGCTATTGCTTTTACAGAATCTTGTGGGTAGCGGTAAAACTGTAGATAATTATCCCAATGCCACGCTACTGCTGAGTCAAATGCCTGAAAATAAATCCAAACATAAAGAAAGTCAGGAAATACTAATATTTATGGAGAAATATGACCTAAAAATCTGGTGTTATTGTGGGCAATTATGACCAAAACCTTGAAACTGGGGGAAAAAAGTTATGGACTTTTTGTGGAGATGAATAGCAGACACAAAACTTTGTCTTTCTCCTTGATTTGTCAAGAGGCTTTGCCATGGGAAAGCAGTTGAAAGCTCCTTCTCATCTCACCCTCCGTATCAAAAGACAAATACTGGCTAAAACCAAATCTATCAAGTGCTGAACAAGGATCTGATCAATGCTAGATGCCAAACCTAACAATTGGTATCATGAGGATATTGGCCTCAGCATGAGGTTATGGCCTCCAGACTTCTGTCTACCATGTTTTGAAGATCTCCCTAAAAAATTACACTTTTTATTCAGACCAAACAGAATGGTCTTCAATGGATGTTCGCAATGTTTCTTTTCTAAGAGAATTCATTAAAACAGCAATTGCTGTTATAAACTGTAGACTGGAAGTTTAATAAACTAATGGAGAAGTACTTGAACTCAAGTCATTACTAAAGGTGGTACAGGTATTAACTTTATTGTATTTTTGCTTGTGTTCATACAAAATTTGCTAATGCTAAACAAATTACAAAAGCGAGTGAATGGGATAAGCCGTTTTATCATAGACCTTATTCTTGCACTACAAATATGTGCATTAAGAGCAGAAAAATAAAAAGCTTCAAATTAGATGTTAAAGAAAAAGGTAGAACTATAGTAATTACACTTCAGACAGACTTTTCCATTAAGTACTCCTTACTTTTTTCTTTTTTTTTTTCCCCTGTAAAACCTAAAATACTGAGATATTCTAAGTATGTGTCATCCCAATTCCATTTCCAGGCTGCACAGAATTCAACTGAAATACCATTTAAAAATGTCATCTCTAAAAGAAAGTAACATAAAGAGCTAATTTTAAGAAAATCTTACTGGTTAGCATCTGGTAACTGTAACTATTTTTTTTTTTCCAAGTAAGTTCCACACCAAAAACTACAACATGAAGCATGCATTATTATTTCATAACTAAGAATTTCTTATAAATATTATAATTAACTCAGAAATGTTCTGAGTTAATTATATGTTAATATAACATGAGCCTAAAGCCTATTCCTCTAGTTCAAATGGCCTTTCTGCAAATCAGTGAAGGATTTTAATTTGGTGCGAGAAGCTGGCAAATGAACCACTGCTTCTGGTAGGCAGTCAAACTTTTTAATGCCTTCTACCAATTTGCAGCCACCCCTGAAGCCATTTCAGGTTCGTATTTAGAACTACACCACATTTATACTTAAGGTAAGTGGTTTATCATGTTTTAAGGTTGAAAAGATCATTTCTCAAACCACTGTTTTCCACTCAAAATGTATTTGGCTGACTTTGTAATTTCCAATTAAATCACATTCATTAATGCTATGAACACTCCCTTTTCTCTTTAACTGTCATTTTATTTTTTGCTCTATGAAGAATAGTTTAGAAAGATCATTAAGGCTGTGATACAGTGAATATTTTTCAGCACACTAACAGAACAACCTATGTATATTTTCAAAGGAAATGAATTCTGAGGGAGAATATATCTATTCTACATCCGAAAGTCACCAAAGTGAATGGCAGTGCTCAGGTCCCCAACTTCAACCCTGGAAAATACTAATTTGTAATTCTTACATCTCATTTTATTTGCCTTCCTTTCAACAATCCTCTGACAATGATTGCAGCTATTAAATGAAAGCCTGCAAATGAGCATTTTTTGTTCACTCATTTACAACCAAAAGTTTGCCATCATCTAAGTGAATTAATTGCATGCTTTCACCAGAGATAATAAAACTACTATTAATTTCAATCAACAATGAATTTTAATCACATAGACCTAAACTTATTTCATAACTTGTCTGTAATTTCAAAATCACTGTCATCATTTGTATGTACTTTTAGACTTCACTACTGTAAAGATTTATGCACTAGGAGCATATTCCAGTGTTGCTTTTTAATTCCCTTAGAAAGAAGCCACAATTTGTATCATAAGTTTGTAATATGTACTTAAAACTCAAAAATAGGATTAAATTATAATGCAATGTATTCCAGTTTTTTAAAGTAAGGTAAAGTAAACTCAGTAAACTATTTCTAGTGGTTTTTTGGTTTAAAATATTTAGAAGGTCTATGTCTTCTTTTCTTGCTTTCAGATGCTAAGACCATAGACATGGATACCATAGCTGCTTTTGGCTACATACAGAAGTAATGATCAAGGGTTTAATGCAGACGCTGAATTGTACAGAATGGGCACACATCTTGTAAGTTCAAACGAGAAAACCAGTTGAAGAATCAGATATGCTTGCCATTTCTCAGCATCAAAAACTAGGCATTTCATACAATGATACACACCGAAGCAGTATCAGCAGTTGGCCCACAAGTCTAAAGCAGCCAACTCTTCCAACCGGGGCGGGGGGATCAACTCACTCCCAGCTCTTGAAAAAGTTTACTCCTTGGTTATTTAAAGGGATTTCCATCCCGGTACTCTCTAGTGATAGCCAAGGATCCTAGATCTCATGGATTCACAAGTTAAATGACTACGTTACCTTTAACAAAGCAAACAGTAATTTATAATGCACAACAAACACAGATTGTATACAAGTTTATTAAAACAGTCAAAAGACGACAGTGATTTTGTGCTATCAATATGTGTTCCATTTAAATCAACACAAATTTTAGCATTCATATAGAACTACTGTACTAGGTAGAACTAGGTATTTAAAAAGATGATTTAAAAATTCTGACTGCACTCCTTTGAAGTACGTAAGTACTGTTTTCCTCTTTTGCTAATAAGTAAACAGAAAGAGCAGAAACAAAACTGAATTTGGACATGCTGTTGCTCCTAAGCTGTTTCATACTTTGACTGAAACTCAGCCCTGTGAGGCACTATGGTGCAGACAGGTGAACTTCACCATACCAGAACAATCATTTAAAGCAAACACTCAAAGGCAAGAGAAACATTACGTCACTATTTCAGCAAAACGAGTCTGACCATCTCTCCTAATTATCCGCACAACTCAACCAGATAAGGAGATAGAACCTGCACTGTTTAGCAAAGGTTATCATACTCTTTGCTTGAGACTTGCAAAATAACCCAATCTAACTATTTGAATTTCACAAAAAACATGTACGTAGCATTAGGCTAAGGTATTTAAGGGATTGTACAGGATAAAGATTATTTTTGTATAGTATTAAAATAAAAAAACAATCATGTAAATTTTTATTATAGACCATTCATAAATAATCATATAGCAGAAATCATACTCAAAAGAAGTAAAAGATCAAAGTCCTTATGATATTGTGAACAAATCAAGGAAAAGAGAAGACAAAAAGATTCCCCCCCCCCCTTTTTTTTTTAATTTTATTTTTAATGAAGGGTTTGTAGACTGTGAGGTAAGCAGGTGTAGATTTAAAGGGTAAAAATGAGGATCGTGGAAGACATGGCAAAATGGAGGATGGTTCCATGGCACACAAGGAGAAAGTGAGAGGGAAAGTAAATCTTGCCAAGAAGATGGGATGGGCACTAAACAGACCTAGAGAAAATGACAGGAAATGTGTTCAGAAATTAGGTCACAGACATGGAAAGAAACCACGGGACGACAATGTCACCTGTTTCCCCATAGTGGACAGGGGATTGAAGATGGGCAGAAGAAAGCAGAAGAGCTATCTGTTACTGATAAAAGACCAAACGCTAATTTTGTCTTTGGCTGTGAAACAATCACACATAAATTAGAAGTAATGTCTTTTCCCTCCTAAAAAGCACACTACCGTGATTAATCTGTACAATTTTAAAACCAATTCAAATCAAACCAAACATAGTTGAGAATAACTCAGATATTTGAGTACTCTCCTACATGACAGTAATAAATTCTAATTTATTAGAATTTGCAGCTCTGAGTAGTAGCAGTTGAGCTCTCTGGCTTACATTTATTCTAAATAGGAGAGAAAGTGCTTGTACTGATTTAAAAAGAGTGCTAAGTGAAACCTATAGCACTTTCATTAAAGTGTGTCATGGCCATTGTCCAAAAGGACTTCATCACTGCTCTTATCTCTAATTAAAATATAACATTTGATTCTCCATATCTGTCAATTTAGAAATGATATGACTTCTGAAGCATCAGAGAATACCGCAACTGGAAAACACATTGAAGTTCAGAACAGCAACAACTACCAAAGAGCCAACCTGCAGTTCATCATCTCAGAGTTAATACGTTGTCATTCCAGCAGCAGCATACAGTGAGCGTACTTCAAAAAAATAAACCAAGCAAAAAATACTTCAGGAAACAAATGAGAGTTGATAACATACTTTTCTTTTATATGCATCTATGAGAGAGAGCAGGAGAGATGGAAAGACATAACAAGAGAGTTAACATCCTAAGAAAAAGAAGGGAAGTGCATATATATTGCTTAATATTTATGATAATTTTTCCTAGAAGGCAGTCTCAGTTCTACAACTGATTTGTGGAGTTTTGCCAAGGACTAATGAGGCAAAACTTTCACCCACTGGGATACTATTCTTTTTGGGTTAAAAAGAAATAGAAAACTGAAAAGCGGTCAAAAAACCTGCTCCTCCAGCCAGCTGTCAGCAACATCTCCACTGCAGGGCACATCAGGGTGGACTTTGCCCTAGCATTTTGTATGCAAAGCACCTCTTGTGCCTACAAAGTGTTAGGTTACATCTTGAATTACTCATAATTATTTTCTGTAAAAACACATTTCATCAGATTATAATGTTGCACAAGAAGTTTTTATAACGGTGTAAACATTTGAACCTGAAGGTACCTTTACATTGCATAAAAGTACAATGGAATTGCTTCAAAAGCAAACTGGCCTACCAGCATGAACTGGGACTCTCTCTCCAGCCAAGACCTACAGTTCTCTAAGGTTCAAAATGGGCAAAGGTAATTTATTCCACTACTAAAAGGTTCGGCTCATTTACAGATTGGCAATTTTACACAAAATATAGGAAGTCAAATCACACACCATCATGGACATGCACAAAAATGTCAAGACTAACTCTGTGATTGCCTGAAGGACTCCTCCTCCGTCCAGGAACTGGTTAGAAAGAAATGTTGCAATATTTACATTTGTTGAGATGATGAAAGAGCAGCGAGGGATGATGGAGTATGTGACTTTGGAATGTAGACTGTGATTTAGTAGATTTTGCATGAACAAAGCTTTCTGAAATCAGCGCCTGCCACATGGATCACTGGTGATTCAGAAAATAGTTCAGTGGAAAAGATACACACATAGGCCCTTGTTAGCATTTTGGCAACAGACCATTGCACTTTTTCTGCCAGACGTGCAGAAGCCGAACTGGCATAACATCACGCTACACACTGTACATCCTGCACGTATCTTTCAGCTGCGATTGCTCTGGTATAACAAACAGCATCTGAGAACCCATAAATAACAGTTCCAGCCTGCTAATATCTTGTCTCTCTCTTTAATTTGGCATTTCATACAAATAACATCATGCCATTGCTGCTGTTCTGCACAGAGAGTATTTGCTTTTGGGAAAGGCAGACAGAAAGACATAAACTAGAACAAATTTAAAGAAAAGAAGCAAAAAAGGACACAATTCAAAAAGAGAAAGATGCCCAACTTGCTTTTTCTAAAACCACTGAATAGATGCAGAATTCAACTCCTGTGCAGTACTTTATACATGTAACTGAGTGATTGAGTACAACTAGGATAAAACAGATGCTTGACTTTTTGCCACTACTTCCAGGCAGGAAACATTAACAGCCACGTGTTCTCCACAGGCCTGTAGGAAAGTCCGGGCAACATCTGTACCAAACCCTCTACTTCAGTCCGACATACTTTCATTTTTATCTGCATTGCTGTTGCAAGCCCAGCATCACCTACACAAGCAGCCTAAATCTTCCTCCATCTAGTGCTCACGCTCGTTAAATGTCACAAAATGTTTCCAAATGGAGAAAGCGGAAAGGGCAAGGTTCGTAATAGGATTTACAGAACAAAACATCCCTTTCACTCACTGTGACTTGGGAAAACACTTATACCAAAAGGAAAAAAAAAAACCACCTAAATAAACAGGGGAAGAAGTTCAGTCATCTGACTGCCCTAAAAGCTGCTAAACAAAACTGATAAAGCTAACCTATTAATCCTCCAGCAGGACTACTGTAGAAATAATAATTTATGCAACCCCCCTGGTTACTCTGATGTCTTTATCTGTGGAAGTGCAGTGACCCCTAAACGTCTTTGACCTACTAAGTGCTAACAGATCAAACACTCAACAGCTTTTAATATATTTTCAGATTTGAGTCCTTCTAATCAGATGCCGACTCTTTGAGTTCTCCAGCTATGAATATTTCATATTATTCAGCCAAATACTGCTAGAGTCAGAAAATATCAGCTCCTGTGGATTATATGTAATATATTCTCTGCATACAATTATAATAATTTTGTTTCCTAAATTCTTATCGTTTGGCAATATTGAGTGATTGGAAGGAGTAAGACCAGGCATGGTAATATTACTTAAATAATAAATCACTATGGAAAATATATGGAAATTTTTAGTCTATAGCATTATATATGCTTATTTCTTAAACAGTATTTCTTTGTAGCTGAAAGGTACACTTGATATATTACATTCAGAAGTTTATACTGACAGGAAGTACAAAGTGAAAATGTTGAACTTTTTCACTGAAATTCCATTTCCACACATTTATCATACTGGCAAGGAAATAAACTATTCTTAACACTGCTCCAGATGTGGCATCATTTTACAAAAATAAACACATTTAATTATAAATTGACCGGCTCTACTGTATTAAAATGAAAACAAAAGAAAAAATCAGTAGTGAAATCAAACCAAAGCAGAGGGGAAATGAATGGTAAAGATTATCTAATACAAAAAACTAATGATTGTAAAAGAGATTATTTTCTTAGGTTGTTGTCTACAATTACCAAAGCAAAAGTAACAGGTCAATCTAACCAAGGTTAATAATAATTTTAAGTTTTGTAAAATCCTTATTCACATTAATATTCAGTTGTGCAGGTTTCCTTTAGTTGATGACCAAGGGTTTATAAGGGCTTCGTAAGGAAGAATAAAGAACAGATCAAGACAAAGGTTCATTAGAAGCCACTGAAATCTGTCCTGGAAAGAAAGACTGCCATTCACCACAGTGAAGTATTCTAAACATAACCCAGGAGATCATCCTTCTTCCTTTGGTCCACTTTTACTGTCACAGGAAGTACAATGTTATTTCAAGTTTGTCTCTACCTAGCAGAAATTAAATGTTAATAATGTTTAATGACTCATTTTACAGTTAATGTACTACTTGAATGCAAAAGTACTATGCAAAGTAACATCCTTCCAAACATGCGTAGTTAATAAATCCACAGCATTCAAAATAGGGATTGAGAAGGCAAACATAATTTGCAATGTGTGCCAGTAAGTAGCTTACCTTCTCATGAACTCAGATTTGATGAGTGTTTCGTTGGTTTTTCAAGCCAAAAATTGCTTGCACTTCAGCAGTTTGCCAGAGGGAAAAAACCCTCTAGTATCCTCTGAAGTGCAACTGAAGAACAAGCGACTCCGTATTTGGATGAAATAATTATACAATGTCACTAAGCTAAGTTAACAATAAATAATCAATCCTCTTTAAAAGATGCATTACTGCTTTCTCATTTTTATTATGGAAAACACATTACCTTTTGAACATTTCATTAAATTACTTTTGTCCAAGCAAATTTTAATAACATTTTAACTTAAAATGGGAAAAATGAGCTTGAACTTTGAGGTTTGTTTCCCCTCCACACACATTGGGAGGATTATGAAAAATTCACAACCTGACTTATCCTTATTGTCTCATCTTGCTGAAACAAAACTAACTGCCCGCATTCACTCACAATAGCTGTCTAAAAGGAAAGCTGTCAAAGAAGTAAGCCTTCAACACATGATTTGCCACTACATACCTCACACTGTGACTTGCATTGAACAGGCTAGCAGGCTCCACTGAACCTCCTTCAACCTAAGTGTAGAAATAGGGTCCCAGAAGAAAAAAGACAGATAGCAGTAGACATATCCTCTTTTTCTATCGTACAGAATAAGCACTGCTTGGAAGCCAGAAGGGGAAATTGAGTTTTGAGAATCCTCTCTCTGAAATCTGGATTTATAACAACTTTTAAAATCAATAAAATTGTCCCAACTTGTATTAGAGAAAGTAGTACTCTCTACGTTTTATGATGGTGGCATCTTCTGTATTTCTGGGATTTATATGGACTGAGAAAACAGCAGGAAGCACAAATAAGTAAGTCCTTTGAGATCTATATCTGGAAAAGTGTCACATTCACAGTAATTCAATGATAATATTCACAGTTACTGTAAGAACTAAAGTGAAAAGGAGCCCATAAGGATGATAGTGATTTCCACAGCTATCTACTCAACACTTCACATTGTCTTTGTTCGAAATATAAATTTATTTTTAATTGTGTTTAATTAAAACAGAGATTTTCCAATTAAATGCAGCCAGTTGCATGGGAAGATTTTCTAAGGCAAAAGGGGAACTTTTATTGAAACCAGCAGGCAGGTAAGTGCAGCCTCCACTTGGGCATTTGAAAGTATCACTCCAGTTAAGCCCTGATACATATAAATGTGAAATACTTCTGAAAATTGCTGTTCACCACTGTGAAGAAGGGAAGTTATGTATTTCACTAATGCTGCAAATGCAACGATTCTCATCCCAACCTAAAGGAAGTTGGCTGGAGTAGACTTGTCACAAGACAAGTGGAATGGCTCTAATCGTTCTCCTCCAGGGCTGCAGGGCTGGCTTGGAAGAGCGGCACGGCACCCTTCACCGAGGACGACCGCTCCGCCTAGTGAATGGCAGGGAGAGATTGCTGCACGGCTGCGACGCCTCTCACTCACGAGAGCTGCCATCGCTGTCTGCAGTCTTCTGAGACGTTTTGGGTTTGTATAAATAGACGTGGAGGAATAAAAGCCAAATGGAAGAAAACAGCACACAAGGAAGTCTTATTAAACAGCAAATTTCCTAGGCTGTTGTTTTATCAATTACGCCCTTAGCTAGACACAAAGAAAGAAGAATAAGATTTGAAACCAGCAGTATATCACATCTGGCCTGTTTCTTGTTATTACAGGTATTGAATCACGTTTAGATTTACTGGATGGGAGACGGTAAAAAATTCCCTTTCAGAGTGCCTTCTCAGGAGGTACGTTATGTCAAGAACTACGAACAGAGAAAGACAAGAGAAGCATACCAACGGAGAAGAAACCAAGACAACTTTGGCAAACCAAGGACAAAGGGCAAGGTGTCAAGTAAGATAAAAACTAAAATACATTTGTGCAAAAAATCTCTCTTGAAATATTGTAGTGACTACATCTTGGCAATGTGCACATGCAGAAATGAGACTGTTTACAGCAAAAATAAAAAAAAAGAAAAAGAAAAAGACACTGTCCAGTTCAAAAACAAGGCAAACTTGTAATGTTCTGGCTAAAAGGAACTTGTTTTCTTCTGGCTCATTCGAGATGGGTAGCTGGCAGGAGTCAAAACTGATGCCTCTTCAAATATTTTAATTCAGAAAATATTGTTTTGGACTTGAAAGAATGCACTTTCCAAGTCCTGGAAAAAATGGCTTTTCCTCTAGATGAAAGCTTAGAATAGAGTAATAGACTTGAAATATTTGGCTTTTCTGTCTAACAAGCAGATGTTTTCTAAAGTATTGCTAGGGTGTAAAAGACAGTCTGGTGAGTGCTGGCATCACAAGCAAGGGACTGAACCCGTGATCTTAGCCAAACATCTTATAGCAAGTCCCAGAAGGTGGTATGACAGAATTCCAGTGCACAATACAAAAATCTTCTCCCCCCCCCCGCCATGTATTAAAACTCATCCAATATCCAAACTGGATATCATCCAATATCCAAACTTATCCCATTTAAAAGCAGACAAAGCAAAGAATAGCTGTCATTTACATCACCTCTACTCAGCAAAGACTTTGGACTCTGCTGCCTTAACATGAAGAATGATACTGAAATAAGATGAATCACAGAAAGATTGTTGACACTGTACGTGAAGCAATGCTTTTTGCGCAAAAGTATAAAATATCATCAGCAGCAACTACACGGTAATAGCATTTCTTTTGTGTTACTGTTTACTTCCCATGACGTGGCAATAACAGCATGCATTCTCAGTGCTTATGTGCTAATATCAGTTTCTTCCAAAAATACATTATTATTGACACAAACATTTAACCTTTAGGTAACAAACCTGGATCTTTATCTTTAGTAAATGGTATTAATTCACTGATAACCAAACTTGCATGAACTATGACTCTGAAATAAGTAAGAAAGAGAGAAGGTAAACACTGCTTGTATTGGTCTCTAAGTAGAAGTACTTTTAAAATAGGTTTTAAAATAAATACCATAGAAAACAGAAAAGAATCAGAAAAAAATTAAAAAATCATCTCTGACATTAAACAAGATTTATGTGTAGTAAATGAAAATTATTTAACTGTATTAAATGAAATTACAACCATCTAATTCAACATTTTAGAGACATCTTTCATAATAGGCCTATAGTACATATTTGGATAGCTTCTGTATCCTCTTATCCCAATTTTGCAGCAAACACAATAGAATTATTCTCTGTTATTTCAGTAAAAAACAAAAATCATATATATTTCAGGACAATTAATAGAGTCTGGAAACATGATCCAAACTATTATGTGCTTTCATATATTTATTTAATTTTAAAAACCATACTATAATTTTTTCCCCCACTATAAAATCAACATGAAATGCCTTCACCTGACATTCAGCGTAAGTGAAAGACTTCAGATATGAATTGATACTGCTGAAATTTTCCTCTTCATTTCAGTAGGTGATGACAAGTCAGACAAAAAGCAATTGCAGTAAGTTGCACACAGGCTGGAATTGCAACCAAGCTCAGTTTTATCATACTTCAGGGCCTGCAGCATTTACACCATACCATCAATTTTCTATTATTACAATATCATTATCAAAATTCAAAACACAACATTGAGGTTCTTCAGACATGAATGCTACTCAACCTAAACAGTAATACTTTGTGGTAACCTGTATATTTGTATAACAAACCTAGGTGGTGAAAACAATAAAATCTTGAGGTAACTTCTTTATTCTTCAAAAGACAAAGACATTTCTCCCTTGGATGAGACCAATAAATCCAGAAAGAACACACTGAGCCAAATGAAAAACTGGCAGAGAAGCTTAAAGGATGTAAATTTAGCCGAGGTGAAGAATGCTTATTCTCCATCTGAGAGTATATGCACAGGTGCATGGGCACACACATAAAAGATCTTTTCTTTATTAGGCTCATGCTTTATTCTCCAGCCTTAAACAGGGCACCTCGCTAACAAACAGAGTGACAAGCCATCACATCAAGATACGATGTCTCTAGCTTACCCAACCAAATATTGCATACATTCTGAATTGCCAGAAAATGGTTTCTGAAAGATGAAAGTCTATCTGAAATTGCTAGTTGAAAATTCTATCTCACGCTTGGTGAGCAGACAAAAAATACTGAACATGCTGGAAAATGAGCAGATTCAGCTGTATCTTCCCTGCATTATTTTACATAAATATTGGATTTGGGGTTTTGACAATGCTTATTTGTGGGTTTTTTTGACAAAAAAAAAAAAAAAAAAAAAAGTCATTAAGTTGGGGAAGCATGGGAGACACAGAAATGGACAAAAACATACATTTGCTCTTATAAACTAGAATCCACTATTTGAATACAAAGCATTAGCCCAGAAAAGAAGACATCAGACTCTCATGGGATTATTTCATACCATAGCATCTTCCAAACTTTATCCAATTCCTTGCTAGGCAAGTTTTTACAGTTCATTAATGAGAAATAGCCTACGTACTTGGCCCAACACGGGTGCCAGTCAGGTGCTGAGAGCCCTATGAACACAGCTACAAAAACCTAAATATTCATATAGGCATGAATGCTGATTAGTAAACAACACTCTTTCAGAAGTATTTTTGTCCAACTTAGATAATTATCCACTAAGGAATTTCTGAATTCACACAAGACATCTATCCATTAATAGCAGGAAGTCCCCAAGAATCTTTAAATACCCCAATATTCCACCTTAAAGTTCACCTTGGTTTGTAAAGCATTTGTTGAATTCCATGATTACTCTTTCGGAAATGTACTTATCAAAAATTCTCCATTTACTGGGAGAAAAACAAAGCAATCAACCTAACTACTGGAGCTACAAAATCAAACTAGAATCTAACATCCAAGCTCTAGATTCTCCACCTTGAAAACACTAATCAAAGTTTTACAAATTCCGCCCCCCCCACCCCCCTTCAGTGACAACTGTATAACTAGTGTTCACAAAAGCTTGCCCTTGTGATGCTGGGAATAGCAACCTTGATATCAGTGAAGTTAACTAATTAAAATTCATCTTAATCCTGCTGGCCAAACCCAACATAACTCTGACATACCAGCTCCACAATCTACAAAGTAGATTTGAAAAGACAAGTCCATTTTTCTGAGACTAAGGATCTATGCAAGTTCTGTGATGTATGGAAGTACTATGTATATTAAAATGATGAACAGTCTGAAATTAGTTATTAATTACTTGGAAGATACAAGAGTATAATCGCTATGTATTAAACTATGTAAGTAATTACTATGATGATAACACAAGTTCTAACTGTATTTTTAATTATCTTATTGTGCAAGTTCTTACTTGTGTTAATAAGCAATCATGTATTCTGAAAAACACACGGAAAAACTTTTATGATCCACTTTGTACAAAAAGTCTGGAATTCAGTAGTGAAAATAAGATAATTTTTTTTTTAATTACAACTATGTTAAGAAAAATGTTTTGAAAGCTACTTCTTTACTTTTTGTTTTCTGTCTTAAAGTTTTCATCTTCTTTAGGCTGAATAATTACCTATATTATTCCTATTGCTTAAGGACGGGGGGGCGGGGGGGGGGGAAGACGGGACAGAGGAAGAGGAAGGGAGGAGCAAACAACAACTGAGCAAAAATTCCGGAGTCCAGAGTCTTTTTACCTGGATGGAAAGGAGAAAAAGTTTTGGCTTTGTTTTTCCCTTTCCCCTCCTATTATGAATGACTGAGCTACAAAGAAAATAACTACCTGTGCCTCTACGTATTTGATGGTTTATGTATGAACAAGCGGACACCTAGATGCCTAGGTACCCATTTAATGTTCCCAGGTGTCTTCTATTACAGTTATTGCTCACAAATTATTTGCACTGATTTCAGCATACTTATCACTAGCCCTAACAAAAGGCCTGGGCAGTTGCTGTTATATCCGTGCATGGCTGGCTCTGGTGAAGATTCCTCTTCTTTTCCTAATTCTCACGGCATAATCCTCCCAGCAATGAGCTATTCAACAAAACAATTCTCTCTCCCTTTACAAAGATACCGGTCAGGAAGTCAGATATTGCATCAGGCAGCAACTAAACCAGACCACCCTCTTAGCCACCACATTAGATACCGTTCCTTTGGAAGTCGCTGCTAAAATGCTAAAAGCCAAGTCTGCAAAAAATTGGTTCCAGCAGACAGGAATGGAAACATCTGACTTAGCCTTGCTGTGGTGCACAGAACCAGGAGTTTTCCTGTCATCTCACCCGAGTCCATGCTGCGCCGGCAGACAACGGGACTATTCTGAGAATGACCCTATTAAGCTGTGCAATTATAGCAAACTCCCGACTGAAAAACAGATTTGTTTATGTGTAAGTCTAAACATTACTTATCAATCAGATAGGAAGTATCCTGCAGATAGGTTTCCTCTCTAATTCCACGTACGAGGTTTTTCTCTTTCCAGAAGACTTTCCAAAAGCTCCAGTAAACGTCATGAAAACGTGGCACTTCACTTTTTTTCTGTCCTTAACCTCTTGTTTTGTAAGGCAGCTGACAAAGTCAGCTTCAGTGCGTTCTTCACATGTCCAAGACAAAACCGAAGCAAGCTGCTTTTTCAGTTTGGGTTAAACACATCACTGTGCTACTACAAAAGGCATCAGCTCTGAGATGATGTTTTATTGTGTTCTTTTATACAATTTCAGTAACAGTTCAAGTCTCACTGGTTTCATCCATCAGCTGCCTTCCTGTCCACCTCTGTTTCTATGTCGCTCTCAAGAAATGAGCTCACAAGGCTTCAGTGCAGCAGGCCAACTGTCTTTGCTCATTTAATGCCTTACTCAAATAAACAATTCTTTCATGGCAGTCACTAAAGCTAAGTCCTAAACATATACTCCACCCTCATAGCAGAGAAAATAGCAAAAATTTGAAAACTTATTTAAGAAATTCAACCTAAGTTAATTGTTTTTAGACTTAATTTTTTTTAGACCTTCATCTCTACATGTCAAAGACAGTCTGGTAGCTGTTGTCAGCCAGGCACACCACCAACCACCTCATTAAATAATCAACAATAGAAGCTGTTCCTCTTCAGAAATGAACAGTTATTACACTGGCTGGCTTGTTTCGTACAAGATAGTTTTTAACCTAAAGAGACAAAGCCTTAAGATACAGCAGGAGAAACTCAGGTCATCTCGGAGAAAGCCTGTATCAACAAGTAATATCTCTAGGCCAAGCCAAAGGAGTTGAATCAGAGATAAGGAAGGTACGTTTTTCCATTTGAAAACAGCCAAACAAAATCCAAGTACCAAATTCCTGTCTAAAACTGACTTATTTTTTCAGTTCATTGCAAAAGATGGCTACTTATTCCTTCTAAAGACAGTAAGGTAATTGTTACAACTGAACTAGAACAACTAAGTACAAATATGAATTTAGCAGTGGAGTTCTCTCATTCTGGAGGAAACAGGTTAGGAATACTCACGTACGGAGTTCATTTTTCTATTTTGCTTCTCGTGCACTAACTGAAAGCTTCAGAAGATTCAGACTGGCTTGTTTAAAAGTAAAACCCTCTCAGCTAGAAAACACTACATTTAGGAAAGCAATCAGGATATGACTAGCTGCAGATGTATTTCAAAATATATAAATATATATTATGATGCAGGGGGTATATATGTAACTCAGACAAAACCATTAAAACTTCTCTCAAAAAAAAAAAAGAAAAAGTAACTCAGAGAATGAGCCTTTTAAACTAAACTATATAAAAGTGTGATCAGAAACTAGGTGATTGTACTAAAGTAAATTATGCTTAATATTCAGAGATAAGATCAACTCAAATTTTACTTGTATGTAACAATTTTCTTTGAAGTTTTAATGTCTAGAATATGCATACATTGGACTGTAATTATTTTAGTAAATCCTTTCCCATCAGAGAACCTATTAGCTTTACCTATTAACCTAGTTAATCGATTAACTAAGACTCAGATGCATCTGCAATATAGTGATATATAACGGTGAAACATCCATGGTAAATCTCAAGTTTCGTAAGAAAGAATAACTAACTGTTTTAATTAATGGGTCATTTTCTTTTTACAGACACACAGAAAATTAAAAGCACCTGGAATCTGCAGGATGGCTCTGAACATAAGTCGTTCCTAGTACAAGTTCCATCAATGTAAAAAGAATTTATCTTGCACTTAATTTGGCAGAGGTAACTAAACTTTCTGAGATGACCAGGTTACTCAAACAGTTATCCAAACTGCCATTAGCATGAAACAAAGGAAATGCCTGGCCCCTGAAAACTCTTTATTTTTTAAAGGATGGACACCAAAGATTGATTGGACATATATAGTAGATTAGTACAAACAAATGCTTCAACTATATACAGAAAAAAATTCGCTGAATTTATTTGGTTGACAACATGCATCAAACATTTGAAACTTACTCAACAAAACAGGCATGTAAGGACTATGGCAGTGCCACAGAAATTCCTCTTTTCTCATGATGAAATGTCTCTATTTAAAAAAAAAAATAATTGTAAAATAACATAGGTATTTGGGGTCCTTGATGCACACTGCTCCAAGATTTTAAAGCATGCTATTACAAGACAAAGAAACAATATCAACCTTGTCAAAAGCAGCAAAAGAATAAGAAGAAAAAATATCAGGCTTAAGCTCCAAGGAAGAAATCCATAAGTGAATAAAACCAGAGATTTACAATGGAATCTGAGTTACAGCTTTAACTGTAGCGTTCGCAGTCAGGGACAGTCATAGACATTATCCATTCACACAAAAGATAGAAGGGGAAAAAAAGTATGTTTGGTACATCACAGTTGTCTTCCATTGCCTGTAATCATCCATGTTCAGACCATGCTAGGAATGAAAATAAACAAGGAATCATAGTTATCTGCATGTCATAAGGCAACAGTGTAGTACTCTTTCCCATACATGACATTCACTTGCAATGAAAAACACCAAGCATCCTACTTGCAGGATACAAGGTTTTGCTTTACTTTGTGGATGTTTTAATTAAATGCAAGTTAAACTGGGTAATTTTTAAAACATCTATTATTTTTTTAAATACATTACTTGATAAATTTTATTCAAAGATGTATCCTTACAATCATATACTTCGTAATAACAGATGATTAGTACAGATGTTCCAAATTAATGAGGCTAGTCCTTAGTTCCAATACAAAATATATAAACTTTCAAATTTATTTATTGAGATCTGCTTTAGAAAGTTACACTTTTGCCCCCAGTACTCCAACCAAAAAGCTGCTTCAAAACCTCACATCTTTTTAAACTCCCTTTTTAAATTTCTAGTCAGGTTTTATTGAAGATCATTTTCTATTCATTTGTTCTTGGGTAAAATATGGTCTTTAACAGTAAGGAAATACCTTCCTTTTCTACACCACTCATATAGGATGGATTTTTTAGCTCTCAACTTCACTAAGTCAAATAAAGCTGCTTTTATAGTCTCTTCTTACGATCCTGATTCATCATTCTTCCAGTCATTCTCATAGCTCTCCTTAGCATCACGTCTAGTCTCAATTCACATCTCTGAAACATGTGAGATAAAAGTTGTATACAGTATTTCAGATGAGGTCTCACCTATGGTCTCTACAATGGTACAAATGCTTATTTACTTAACAATAACATTTTTAAGCTGAATCTCACCACATAATCAGTCATCTGACACCCTCATAAACCTTCTCGTTTTCAGTCAATTTTGCTTCATAAGATCATTGTATATATTTGACAATGCTGCTATTCACTTTAAATGCAGGACTTTCTGTTCATCATTCTAGTACATGGCTATGAGTTTCAGCTGATACTGAATTTAAAATTATTTTATCCTCTTTACTGGATGAAGTCCTAATACTAGTATTGGTTGACTCATGCTATCACATAAGACCAAAAGGAACTAAGTTCTAAAGTTAAAATTAGGAAAAAATGTCATTTAATGAAAGAATACCATGTTTTCCCCTTAAAATATACAAAAGGGTGAGGGAGTAAAGTATGATCAAACATTAACCTGTTAAATTAAAAAAAAACAAAACAAAACCCACTGCCCCAAACAATTTCCAAAACTGAAAGCAAGTGACCTTACACATCCACTTTTCCTCCCATTTCTCTTCTATATTATTTGATAGTCCCACTGCTGTATTTATTGTAGAAACAAAATCTCAAAGGCAAGGATTGTGGGGAGTCAGACATTTGTAATGCCAGGTTAATCTTTTGCATTTTCATCAGACACTGCTGATAAGAGAGAAACATATTCAGAGTAGAATGCCAAAAAGTCATCACGCTGAATTAAAAAATTTAAAGCAGCACGTTCAGCAGAAAGTTCCCTGTCATTAGGTAACAGAGATGCTGAGGAAAACAACCTTAAAGCCCACTACTAAAGCAGGCACCTTTGTAAGGGAGATCTGAGCCAGTAGCTTACAAAGACACAAATTTCATAATAATGAATCATTACCATAAACCACAGACTAATTTAAAGACAGACTGGTCTTTTGGGGTTTGCTTCACTTTTGAGAACATAAAACTCACATTTTTCATGCTGTCGCTGCTGTAGAGCAGAGGAAGATTTGCATGTAACATCACCTCTGTACGAGATACAATCCCAAGGCATGTGGTGCTTTCCATAAAATTCTGACCTACTCAGTGGTTTCAAACTTAGCTTTTCCCCTTTTTGAATTATGTCCCAACTTCTGCTGTTGCAACTCAAACATTTTCAATATCAAGAATATCAAAATACTTATAGAAATTTTGTGCAGGATAACTATTTCTTCTCACATTTAAAGTAAATTTTAAAGTTTTTCCACCAGAAAACCAATGACGTTTCTGCTCATGCTGTACACATTTCAAACTCTGCTTTTTAAAAACAGCTTCTTTGTAGATTTTCTTGCTATTGCATAGGGTTGAAAATACTCTTCTCTTCTTGCTAGCTTACACAGTATTGAGCAACAGTCAATATAATTTCCTTTTTGTCTAGATGATTTTATAATTCAGCTTATTTTACTTGGAACTTCCAATTTTCCTGTAATATCTTTCAGAATTGGAGGAAAAAGGATACAGAACTAAGGAAAAGTATATAGTTATAGCCCTTTTTTCACTTTGTCCATCTCCAAAAACTCTTTAAACATTAAATTACTCATAAAACCATCGCATTAATCTATCACACTCAATTAAAACTATCTTCCCTCTTCTCATTTTCTTAAACCTGAATGCTATCCTTCCTTTACAAAAGAGAAACCGCCCGACAGAGAGTGTTATTCTTACATGTCTGATTTATTTTATTCACCTTTTCAAGAGAACTGAGGTAACAGTGACTTTCAGAAGGATTTATTGTTTCGTTTGCACTATTATCTCCCTCTGGAGAGATCAGATTTTGCTGTCTCTCTTCCGCCAAAAGAGAAATAGACGGGCTGGCTAAACTGTTAGATCTTATTTCTGTGTCGTCCGTATTCCTTTGTCCATCGACTGAAGCTCTGTCTGCAGTAGTATGCCCGCACCAGGTCTCCCTCTTTTCCCAGGCTACTGTATAAACATTTCAATACCACTGGGATCACTAGACAATTGCTTGAAAAGTTCATCAGTTTCAAGGTTCCTTTCATGCTTATATCCAGCCCTGATAGTTCTTTATTTAGATTAAAAATCAGACGGCTAAATAGCGGAAGACTTGCCAATGAGCTTTGGAATCAGCAAAATCTGATCTCTAACACAGTGAAAAGATCTTTCTCTTGCCCAGTGTGACTACATCCAAAGGAATTAATTCATCCTTGTGCAATGCACCTGGCGTACAGAAAAAGTAGCTGTCCCCTCAATGGCGATTCTACGACTGCGGCAGACATTTTGCTACTTCGTCACTTACGCTGTTTGAAAACACTTGTCTGTCTCCTGGAAGTTAAGAAAATCTTAGCAGTTTCACTCATCAACTCGCTACACCACGAACTCCTTTTTAATAGAATAGTTTCCTCCTGTGGAGGAACCCATCCTGCTGTGAAAGCAAGTGCTACGTTACAGATGTGGTTCAGTGGTACTCGCTATCAGCCTAAGGAGAACACTTGCATCTGTGCAGCAATACATACTGCCCCAAACCTCTCTTATAGCTCCATCTGGTATCTGACCCATCTTCCCATTCTCTCACCTCCTTTCTTGGCAGCTGGAATGAACAGAGAGCGGGATGCGTCCCATCACCCACCCCAGCACACGCCTGCTGGGGCACGAATACAGCAGCACCGTGGGCATGCTTATATGCCACATGCACCGTGAAGGGGCACCATGAGATAATCTCTCTCTTCTCAACGTGAGAACTACGAGAGTAAGAAAGCTGCACCAATGGGCAGGGCAAACCGCAAAGGTCCAGCTGCCAACAGAGCTGCAGGGCCACTTTTACCCCACCAAAAAGTCATTGTTTCTCACATCTTGCCAGATGATCACAAATACAAACCAGAGTAGCTCTTTCAAACACCTACAAATTTTAGTTACATGAAAATGTGTTCTTCTTTTGCTATTGTAATCACTGCACAAGACTTACGAAAATAGGATTTATACAAATGATATTAACATCTCAAAATCCACACGTGTAGCTGAGAGAAAAGTGGTATGGGGCCATGATAACAGTTTTCAAGTAAGCAAATGTTGCTGCAAAAAGAAAGAGAACAATTCTCAGTGTCCCTAGTGAACTGGACCAAGAATTAATGCATTTAAATTACAGCAGGATAAGTCAGGTTAGATGTTAGGGAACTAGATAATGCAACAGTAGAATAGATTACAGTCAGGAAATAGTGGCGTCTCCAACACTGCAGATCTTTGAAAAATGCATTAAACAGACATTTACCAGGATTGATACTGGAGGCTGATTCAAGAGATCTGCTTTGAGATCTTCTTGAACAGCAGTGGAGAATGTCTCCTGTTGGCACTTTCTGCCAGGCTTACCCTTCAGCTAGATGAACATTGATATATACACTCACAATGAACACTTAGCTTTCAAACACTCTCCATGCTCCTTTCCTTGGGACAAGACAATTTCAAGGACAAGTTTTATACAAGGCTAAAACCATACTACTATAGTAGTATGACACAAGCTAACAAAGTCAGGCAATGTCAACAGTTCCCAAATGACAATTTCAATTTTGTTTACAATATTAAGTAGTCACAATAGCCATGTGTTAAATATCCACGTTAAACAAGGTATTCCACACCTCTGCTTCAGGGGCGTATAGGCCACCAACACATTCTTAGGCATGTTAGAAAAATATATGGAACGATAGCATTTATATGTTTAACAAAAATAGCTTCCTTCAATTTCCTATGCTAGTTTTGGTTTTTTTGTGATGCTAAACAAATCAAAGTAAATATAAAATGTCTTAACAAACTTCACATAAGGAGAGTATAGAGTTACTTCTTAAAAGAACTGATAGTTCTCAATACAAAACAAATGTTAGCCTTTTTCTTCTCCTACTGGAGAGCCAGTAACTTGGAAACAAAATCCAATATTCTGAAATGTGGGACAGCACACATATCACAACTTGAAATTTGAACTTCATTACATGTAATATCATCTCTCAGATGGAAACCATCAGCTACCTATTTCTAGTAACACATGGGGAGCCTGTCTCCTCAAGAGGGCACAGAAGGAATCACTGAGTTCCTTCTGAGCACAGAATATTTCAAATATATAACAATATTTCTTAGCCACTCATCCCTTTCTGCTTACATGTTTAATATCTTTATCAATGATCTGGATGAGGGGATGGAGTGCACCCTCAGTAAGTCTGCAGACAACACCAAATTGTGTGAGACTGTTGACCTGCTTGAAGGTAGGAAGGCTCTGCAGAGGCGTCTGGACAGGTTGGATCAATGGGCCGAGGCCAACTGCATGAGCTTCAACAAGGTTCATGACAGGTCTTGCATTTGGGTCACAACAACCCCATGCAGCACTACAGGCCTGGGGAAGAGTGGCTGGAAGGCTGCCCGGTGGAAAAAGACCTGGGGGTGTTGGTCAACAGCCGGCTGAATATGAGCCAGCAGTGTGCCCAGGTGGCCATGAAGGTCAACAGCATCCTGACTTGTATCAGAAATAGTGTGGCCAGCAGGACTAGGGAAGTGATTGTCCCCCTGTACTCAACACTGGTGAGGCCACACTTTGAATACAAGTTCAGTTTTGGGCCCCTTGCTACGAGAAGGACGTTGAGGTACTGGAGCATGTCCAAAGAAGGGCAACAAAGTTGGTGATGGATCTAGAGCACAGGTCTTATGAGGGGCAGCTGAGGGAACTGAGGCAGTTTAGCCTGGAGAAAAGGAGGCTGAGAGGAGACCTTATTGCTCTCTGCAACTACCTTAAAGGAGTTGTAGCCAAGTGGGTGTTGGTCTCTTCTCCCAAGTAACAAGCAATAAGACAACAGGAAATTAGCTCAAGTTGCATCAGGGGAGGTTTAGATTGGATATTAGGAAATATTTCTTCACAAAAAGGGTTATCAAGCACTGGAACAGTGCCCAGGGAAGTGGTGGAGTCATGATCCCTGCAGGTATTTAAAAGACATGTAGACATGGCGCTTAGGGACATGGTTTAGTGGTGGACTTGTCAGTATTAGGTTAACAGTTGAACCTGATGATCTTAAGGGTCTTTTCGAACCTAAATGATTCTATGATTCTAAAATATATTGTTATGATTGTAAATAATTTAATGGCATCCAGAAACACTCCATCTGTGAATCTGGTCATTTAAATAGCAATTTATTTAACATATGCTAATTCACCCATTAGTTCTCAGGCATCGAGATGATGCAGGTAATATTTTTATTCATTACTATTATTTCAGTTCTACACAGAGTTTAAAAAGTTTAGAACATCATTATATTACACATTCTCACAAGGTCCCTTACCAGCCTTCAACCTTCTGCTATTTTTAGCACAGTATCTAAACTTTTTTGGGGGAAGAAAAAAAAGAATAGACTGGCATCCACATCCCTTTTTTCCCTGTCCCCTACACTGTGACTATTCTCTCTGCCTCACCATTATGTGAGATAGGTCTCACCTTTCTTACACAGACCAGAAAATCTGTTACTGTTATTCATTTTCTCCACCTGCATCATTACTCCTATGTTCACCTAGAATCTCCACTCTCTACCATTAAAAAAATACTAGAAGTTACATCATTCTCTCAAATTCTATTAGCATTGGATTCACAACATTTTGTTATAACCATTATTTCTTGACTTTTCTTTACCTCTACTTATCTTCTCGTTCTGCACTCTGGATGTTACTTGCATGTCTTTTTTTGTTTCATTTCTTCCTTTGAAGTTCTTATGAGAATCTCTTCAACACTTCAAATATGTTCAGTAACACAGTAAATCAGTGTTTTATCAAAACAACGTGGAAAAATCTCATTTCATTTACTGAAAGTCCACCTTGGACAATTTAAAAGCTGCAATTTGATTCCAATTGCACCATATAAATGCCAGACAGAATGAGAAACTGTCACTGTAATTGGCAAGTTCAATATAAGATTTAAACACAGCAACTCTCAGCTTTTATGATGGCTCATTTATTTATGTGTTATTTGTTGGTTCCATGGGTGATGCGAAAGAAAATGCAAAACACTGTCATCATTGGAGTCATTTATAAAGCAAGTATGCAATTTTTCCTCATATATAATATTGGGGATATTTATGTGATGAATTAAAAAAAAAAAAGCTCTGCAAATGACTACCCAATACAAGTGCTTTACAATAATGCATCTTCTTCTGACATCTACACTATATAATCCCTTTGTCCAAAAGGTTTAAATCATTCTCTAGAAAATTAACCTACTATATATTTTAAACTTGAAAATTCAGTACGTCTTTGTCAGCATTTATTATTCAAAACAAAAACAAAGTATAGCTCCTTTATAATGCAATAGTGGATATAACATTGGAATGAGAGCAATAATGTAAACTTTATTGAATTCTACTTTTTGGGGTCAACAACCAAGATAATGGAAAAACTTGTTGGCTTGTCACAGATACGACTAGTGTGGCGCAATGCATTTACTTATTTATTGCATGCTGTAAAGTGATTTGCTAAGAATTTCATTGTGTATTTAGGTTCAGTTTCACATTTGTTTCCACCCAGTGGTTTGGCCCAAATACAAGGTTAAGAAATATGCTAGCAAAACCTACATAGCATGTTTGATCTTATAAAAATTCATGAATATTGTTACCACATGCTTTCTTCACACACAAAAAAGGATCTAAATACCATCTGTGCAAGATAGTCTAATTAGGGGATTAGGACCACAGAAGTTCTGCTCGTTCACGTGTTCAAGCGCCTGCTCCCTTGGCCACTTAAGAAAAAACATAAGTGAAGAAGAAAACGAGACAGCAGCACCCTCCTGGATCCAGTGTAGACAGGAGTTAACTACCCTCACAGAATTTAGTTGTCCAACTCTACCCATGGGAGTTTGCATTTCTTTCCCTTGATGTATAATGCCTGGCCCAGCACAAGGCTTGTGAATAAACTTGGCACCAGATGAATCACATTTTAATAAGTTCAAATGATATTCTGCAACCGACTGGTATTTAATGGCTGCAGCATACTACAGGGACCAATTTTTCAGGATTTGGCACCAACAATAGAAAACTAAATGATAAAAGCACATAAGTAGTTCTTAAACAAAATAAATGAGGTATAAACATAAGTAAAGGCTGTACTGAATATATAAAAAGAGTCTGACTACACAAAACCCCAAAGATTTGGAACCACCTGATTTTAGAAATAGAAGTGATAAATGTACAAAGCAATCTTCTAGTAAAACCCAGTCACTAACTAACATGCTTCACCATCAATTTAAAACTGTTTGTTTGCCATGTCATTTTTCTTGATCACAGGATAATCTGCAAATGCTAGTAACAACACGCACCCAAAATCCTTACAGGAAAAATCAGATCTTTGTATTTTGAACACGAATTCTGACAAGTTTCAACAGCTTACATTGTATTCAACAATTCAACAGAAATTTGTAGAGCTAAGCAGTGAACTTCCTCAGAAATATGTATTCAAAACATTTTTTTCTCTTTGGCTCACCAAATGCTCACAAACAGATGGGTTCTATTTGTTTAATATATTTAATCAATNGTAGTGACTGCTGATAGTTCACTTTGACTAAAGAAAAATAAAAATGTGAGACTGGTCATGAATCACAATTATGCAACTAGCCTGCTTCTTGACTGAATACACATGTGTATCTACTCTGTCACTGACTAAAATTTGTATTCTGAAAATATTTTCCAGTTTGAAGCTAAGTCAGAATATCTTTGTGGCAGTAGCATGTAATTCCAGACTATGGATATATTAAATGCAATGCCCATTGCTATCACAATCTTATAGGTAGGGCAATGCCATACAAAAAGTCAAAATGATATCCCAATGTTGTGCAAGATAATCGAGTAAGGAGGGAATGCCAGGTCTCCAGAACCTTGCAGTAGCTTTGCCAAGACCAGATCGGATCTTTACCAGTGCCCAGATAAAGTACAACTACCTTTTAAAAGCACTCTTTAATAATAAAGATGATCAATATTGTGCAATAATTAAGCTGGAGAAGGAAATTACTCAAGTCAGTAAATGCTGAGGTATTCAACAGGATTAAGTCATTGAATCTAATTTTGATTTTCAATGTTATCCCTTGTTTAGTCTAGCACTGCTGTGGAGGACCAACGACTGATTACAAGGAATAATGTTTTAAAGTGCTTTGGTAAGACACAGCTGGCCATCCAGAAGAAAAGCAAATCCTCAAACATAACTTATTTAATTGCATAAAGCCAGAATTTAAAGTAGCTCTGAAAAATCAAGACTCTACCAACTTTCCTGAAAAGATTTGTTTTGATTATAATTTCAGTAAATTCAGTAAAATGAAAAATATTACTTTAATCAAGCAAATATTCAGGAACTGGCCAAGCCAGAATGGACAGGCTTCTCCCAGCATAATGTTCTTTGGTTCTCCAGCTGAGCTACTTAAATACTGGAGAAACAGAAGACAAATACCACATCCATGTTCTGCCATGTGAACAGTTGCCTCAAAGTGCTCAAATTCAGAGCTCTCACTTCTTAGTAACTAATAATCTCTCTCCCGTCCCGGATGCTCTACTGTCTTCTCAGACACTGGCTTCCACAATGAACTCACTTCATCAACAGATGTGAGGGTGCTGCTTACTCAGCTTATGAATGGTTGCCAGAAGAGATTTGCTGCTTCAGGCTGCAGTAAATTAATCCCAGTGGAGGAAAGGTTTATTTGTTTGTCTCAGGGTTTGAAGAAAATACTGATGGCACAATTCTAAGCCAGGCTAAGTACAGCAGACCACTGGAGATAGCCTTGGAAAAGCCAGAGCTCTGCTGGAATGCTCTTTCAAGTCCACATTACCTATAGGGTATTCACCTCAGAAACTCCACTCACCCTTTACAAGATACTGCTGTTTGCTCTTCAAATGTTGACACAGAGAAAATTGTTAGTAACAGTGCATATATACATTTAAAGTCAAGGACACAAAGCTAGCCCGTGAGGGCAATAAAATCAAATAAAGTGCAAGCTATGGAACCTTTTTTCCCCAAAGCTCTACACTAGAAGGAAGACAAATTTTTTTCAGTAGAAATTCTTTCAAGATGACTGCTATTCTTAGAAATTCTACTTCTGCATGGTTGATTTTGTTTTCAATTTTTATGATCATAAAATAAAATCTAAAATAACAAAGGCAGACTAATCTTGCTTCCATTTTCAAACCGTCACCTGGCTGTATACTGGGAAATGTCTGCTGTATACTGGGAAAGGGAAGCTTTCCTTGCTGTTCTGAAAGCCAACTCAATGCTACAGAGCCAAGGTGGTAGTAAACTGAATTTTTTTCCTTTATTTGCTTGGTGAGTCAAAGAACTGCTGCAAATTGGGCACTTGCTACACCGCTTCCCTCTCTATGTTTTGCCTACTATATTACATATGTTAAAATACCTTGCTTATCTACATCACAACGAAATTCTAACAGCTACTTGAAAAAGCCAGCACAGCAATATTTTTTTTTGTAACCTAATTTGACTTAATTATTTTAGATACTATTTTAGTTGGACAGCCACAGTCAGCGATACAGGAAAGAAATATCAGGAAGCTATTACAAACTCTATGTATCTAATGGCAAATGCTCAAAAATAGCACATGCATTAAGGAAGCTGCTAACTGATCTTTCAAATCGTAAGTACTGCATGTGAGAAGGAATTTCTCTTCAGCAACATTCATTCCTCTTATACTGATAAAAGCATTACTGCCAGTGGGAGTATTTAAGTGCTAAACTGTAAGCTATGCAACATAAAAAAGTTTGGCTGCTTTGGGTTCAGCCAAGAAAGAAATAAATACATAAAGTTCTATCCTCAACTTTCATTTTCTTTATGTAGGCATGGATTTTCTACACCCAAGTTACACAGTTCCTACATAAAGTATGTATTTGTACAATATCTAACAGTGCAATATAGAACTTGTACAATAGTTTGAGTTCCAGAAAATTTTCAGCCTCCTCAGTAATTTTTTTTTTTTTTTGGTTCAGTCTCAACCTGCATTTTCAGCTTTTCCATGGACATTTATAAAAATTAAAATCATTGAGCAAAAATCTCTGAAGGACACTCTGAGCTTACATGTGGGAGGAAATGGAAATTTAAGTTCTGTCTGCAACATGATTGAAAGGCAAATAATCTTTAGTAGTGCAAATACAAAAATATGTTTACAGGTAAATAAAGTATTACTAAAGCCAGTACTTTCTGAACTTTATATATATATATAGATAAAAAATAATCTTGACTGGTCATGAAATATCCACTATGTCAAACCAGCAGATGATTCAGAAATCTGTTGGAAGTCCTGGAATCCAATTTTTTTTTTCCTGATTCTGTCGAGCATGCATTTCAACTGGTGCTTTCGGCTTCACATTCATCCTCAGTGAACCGCTCAATGCAATCTCTGCCAGTTTGGGTTTCCTGATATTTACAACTTCATATTGTTATTTTCTCAGAAATACAGCATCAAAAAAGCTCCTGGGTTAGATAAATCAACTATTTACAACTGGAAGGAATCTGCTAGCTTCTACGTCCTCCACCGACTCTGCTTGTGAAGTCCTGCATTTGAGATTTTGTCACAGTAGGCTTTGGCAGGGTCTAATGGCAACGTCAAGTGTTGGTACTCAAGCCCTGTAGGAGGAGCAGGAAGAATGAGCAGCAGGGTTTCCCTCATTCCGTACCTTCTGGGTGTGCTTGTAGCAGTAACAGACACAAGGAGTTGGCTGCACAATGGCAACCACCAGAGCTGGGTTATTTACCACAGCCATAGATTTGAGTGAAGGACACAGGAACAAAACACTGTCGCCTTCTTTTCCCTTCCCCTAAAGGCAAATAGGTATGGGAAGGAAGAGTTAGGCTTAATTCATCAAGCATTTACTAGGAAAAGCCAGAGGAAATTAAATTCATGAGCAACAACAGAAGCATGGGAGAATTTCAGCACTTCTCCCTGCAGATCACCTCTAGTAAGTCATCAGTTCTTTAGTTTTAATAAAGTATTCAATTTCTTTTTAATTGTTTCTAAAATACTCATTTTAAACTGTCTTTAAAAAAAACCAAAAGAGCTACTCCATTTACTCAATAACTGACAATTCTGTATTGAGGTTCCTGAGATTCTGCACCCTTGGGAAAACTGGTGCATGCAGTGGACACAGAGGGCCTGAAAGGCTCAAAGATGGTGTAAAGCCACTTCAGTTTGACTCCAGGCCATATTCTTATGTATTCTTCATGTCCTTTTCTTGAACTCTCTCGAATATTTAAAACATGCCACATACTATAATTTTCTTTGTTGTTTCTCCATTAGCCTCTACAGTAAAAATATCTCTACCTATAAAACATAAGAATACGAAATACTTCCTTGCAGGACTAGACTCAAGGCCCATTTTGCCCAGTATTATGTCCCCATTAGTGATGAGCTGCAGATTCTTAATTAACAGGTTTAATGGAATTATTATTTTCCTAATACATAGAGTTCAGCTTCTGGATGCCAGAAAGAGTTTGCATCTGGATGTACACATTTAGTAGCCATTTACAGATCTATTCTCCATAGATATTTATTTCCTTTAGGAAACAGTCTGTAGTAGTATATTGTACCAAAGAGGCTAGAAGGAAAAAAACAAGCTGAGATTTTCCAGTTCAGTAAGTTGGTAATTTTCTTCAGAGTTTCTCCAGAACAATATCTCAATTAAGCAAAGCGATACATCATTCTCCATTTAATGGGAGGAAGAGAATAGACACAAAAATCTTTTTCAGACAGTCATCTCAGAAACCATGTAATCTTTAAAAATTACCTTCTAATTAGAAAGGATAACTAAAAAGGACTGACGGAATTTTTCTGGATTGTCACATGCAGATTGTCAAAACACAAGAAAAGCTTAGAAAATGTACTTTCCATGCCCATACTGGATTCTTAAGGCTTTTGCTCCCGACAACTGCTTAATCTGGCCAAATGAACAGAATCTTCCTATCCAAAGCAGTTCCAGGAGGAAAATTACCCAAGCCCCTCCTTCAACAGAGCTTTTTAAAACTGTTATCATGGTTGTTCTTCCAATGAAAAAGAATCTTATCAATTTACCTGGAAGTAGTCAGTTAATAAATTCATTGCAGAGCTTTGCAACAACTATTTCACATATTAAAATTTTAGGCTTTATAAGGCAATCATTACTGTAAAGAAGGATGGGCAGATGAAGGGGACAAGTGAAAGGTTCTTCATCCTAGTTCTACAGCTGTCCTCTCCCACTTTCTTTAAAAAAAACAACAAACTAAACCAAAACCACAACACACACACACACCCCCAACAAACAAGCAACAACAACAAAACCCCCACAAAACAAAACATACAAAGAAACAGGAAAAACAGTCACAGGGAAAAAAACCAGATAAATAACCAAATGAAACTAGCTGAGCTAACAAGGGCAATGGTCTAATGCTTCACACAGCAGAATCATTTAAGATATTCCTAGTGGTCTTCCAGAAGAAAGGAAGGAATCAAGTTTTATCAAAAATTACTGTCCAGCACAGAAAAGTCAAAATCAAATAACTGACAGAAATATGACTTTTAATTGAAGATGCTTCACTGAAATTTTATAAACTTACTAGCTGGTTTAACTGCACTGGAAGGGCTGAGTGCCACCAAAAAAAAAAATCTCTGACATCTCACAGTAGCCTAGAATTTTGACCACGAGAGTTGAAAGAATTACTCCAACCAAAACTCCATAAAATCCCCTTAGCTCCAGAGCTGATTCTGAATACTAATTCTGCCTGATCTGTCAATGCCAGGACCATTTTCTCCTGTTCCCTTGTAGTAAAATATATTCATTTTCTTATTACTTTTCTGTCAACAATACAACTGTTTCTACCCTCAGCTCCTTTGTGATGCAGATGAATAGCAGTCTCAAAAACAACTGAATGTGCTTCCCAGATATTGCCTTAAAACAGGTATAATTAATTTTAAAACATCATTCGGACAATCTGGACAAATCCTGAAGTGAGTTCCTTAGTGAGTTCCACTAGCTAATCTAAACGAAAGAAACAAATCCCTTCCCAGACCTTCTCAGGGTTTAACCTTCCTAGAACCTTGCTTTTGCTTTTCAAATTTATTGCGAGCAACAGAGAAAGGAGGATAGTTTGTCAGCTGCCTTCCTGGACACATAAAGAGTTATTTAAATGCTTTATCAATGTTTTGGAAAAGACTTCTCTTTCAAAACCAAGTTCCCACCACTTCCTTTGTGGTTCCACTCAAACAGTGGGCAACAGCATTAATTAAAACCAGTCGGCCAGATTTGGAGTATGCGCTGTTTGTTGTTTTAAATTGTTGAATATCAATTACCTTATTATTTTGTGATTAGCATGAAACATATGCATCTATGTCTTGTGGCTTTTGGCAGTGATTTAAAAAAAATTCAGCAACTTTGCATACGGCTGTAAAACAGCATGTTTCCAGGCATTTTTAGCGCTGACTAGAGCCATTCTCAATCTGCTCACCAGCATGAAGTTAATTAGGAGAGGCATGAAGCTTAAGGCTGGGTGCAGAAATCAGCATTGGAGCAAAATTATCCTTTTTTTGGCTTCAGCCAGTAACTGCCACTGTGTCTACATGATTTTTTTTTTTTTTTTAAATGCTTTCACTGTGAAGTATCGGTTTAAGCTTTAACTTTGTATCTTATCCAATTTCCAAAATCCTTCAATGAATGCAAATTGATGAGCATATGAAAACAAAGAGCTAATTATGTAGAGCTTGGGAAGGTACTATAACGTACTAATTTACAGAAAATCTAGTTTCAGACATAGCCTTGGGATTCCTCTATCAACAGTCCATTCTCAACCAGAGCAAAACTGGTCATTTTATTCACAGAATGCCAAACCAAGCTTGTGATGCAATGCATAAACACTTCACAGGAATATCCACGTAAGAGGGAATCTCCCTGAACAATTCACAAGACTCCGGCATCATTACAGCCCACGGGGGGGTGTGGGGAAGGGAAAAAGAAAAAGAATACTACTTTGAGTCAGTGGATTTCTTCCAAGGCCCTGTCTATTTTTCTCACGTAACAAGATAACAGTGAAAGAAGAGGAATATGATGAAAGAGAAGTAGATAGGAAAATCTTCCTACCTGTTTAAGTAATAGATTTCATTCCTTATATGACAGTAGATCAGGGATTTATTAGGGAAGAGGACACCATTAAGAAAACCAACAAACCACAAACAAAAAAGTAATCTTTGAATAGATGAAATTCAAACTCCTTAGTTTCTCTTCATTTTGCAAACTAAGGATGGATTTCCTTGTCTAGGTCACCTTTCACAGTAAAAGGACTGCTCAGCTACATAAAGGTATTAGTTACCCCTGCTATGCCTCAAACTGTGTGCAGACATTAGGTTTTCAATTTCGATATGTCTGCTTTTGAAATCACTCCCAAACATCCTCTCTTACTGTATTTTAGTTTGCATTGTGTAGTAGTCCTGCAGTGTGTGAATTGGATTCCCTTCAGATGAAGCTAAGACAGGGTCGTGGAGAGGAGCTAACGTCATTCAGGCCAAGCATCTAGACCAGGACTAGTTTAAAGTAAAAGCTCTAAAGCCCATAAACAGCTGATGTTTGGGCCCTACCCCAAACCTTTTTACTCTGTTCCTATTACACTGTAGTATTTGTAAACATCAATATAATCACAGTCTTGATAAGTGGCTTATGTTAGCAGAGTTTAACCAAAGATAGTTCAATCTCATATCCTACAAAGGTGTCAGACATCAAGGAAACAACATTAGCTAGGTGCAAGAGGACACACAGGAGGATGGAGTAACAGGGGTTCAGGTGCTAATGACAGGAAGAGGCTTGGGGTATTCCAAGTCAGACCCTTCTTTCTCAAGTAAAGAAATATTATAACAAGTCTTTTTTGGAAACTGCTGTTGTCCCTTCTGACATTGACTTAAGTTTCTATTCAAAGTATTTCTTTAGGAAGCACCATGAGCTTATCACCTTAAAAAAGATTGTTTCATTAGGTGAACTTTTTTCTGATTCTTTTCCACTTCAAAACAATTCTCCGGAAGAACATCCATGCTCCTCGGAACATTGATTCCAAATAACACAGAGTGCAAAATACCAAAACCCAGGAGACGTGAGCTCCAGAGTCAACCTCCCAAAGCAAAATCTATTCAGCATGTTGCCACCTCTTGCATCAAGCATGACCAGTGCACTTAAAAGTACAAAACAGGACATACACTTTGAAACTCGATACAAGTTCACACAGAACCATGGGGTATTTCAAAACTTCATAATTATGGCATTCCATCATGTCAAATTCACATTAAAATATAATCATAACATTAACATTTTGATAGATAAATACAGAAGACGGATTTTTATAATGGGCACATCAATCAAATATTAGTATGCCTGATCTTAGCTTTTCATTTTCTCTACTTCCAGAAACATTTAAAGACACAGTCAAGACATCACAAGCAAAAAACCCACAAAATGCTACCCACAAGTGGAAATTCAGACAGTCCTATAAAACAGGAAAGTTTCCAAAAGGGGGGGAGGGGGGGAGAAGAAATAAAATCTCCAATAGAGCAGATGAATGCTGTAGACTAGAGAAGGCAAAAGGAATCAGAGTTTAGAGTTACAACCTATATTAAACCTCATTATTTTTACTGTGTCTCTTGTGACAAAAATACTCTGAGAAACTTTTACAAAGAAATACAAAGAATTCTTTCTTGTACTGAATATTCAAACAAGAGATCATTGAAGACTCCGGGATTTGGGGACAAGATGAGCAGAGGGAGGAAGCTGCTGCATTTTTCCATATTCAAATTAACGCTAGAAGAATGTGGAAGAAGCAAAAATTAATTGAAGAGCAAAAGCATGTCCCTGAAACCATGAGAACTTTGGGATCCAATGAAACTTTGTGTTCTAGTGAAAACACCTTGATACTGCTTATTCTTCTGGAGGTAAAGATTCAAAAAATATTCATGTATCTTCAAGACAATAAAAAAAAAAGTCAAGAGTCAATAAATAGTAAAAAAACCACACAATATTTACATCTATTGTTATAGTTACCAATTCCAAAAGTAATGTTTTTGTCTATAAATGTGATAGGAATGCAAAAATAAGCACAATTTCAGTGCTACACAAATACGGCATGAAGTACAAGTACACTTACAGTACAAGCAAGCATGCACTTATTTTATTTATCATAGAAAAATTACATTTCAGACTGCAGCCATTTCTATTCAGTATATGGTGTTTCTTTTAAAGATGCTTTTTCATTATTTATTTTCCTGTCATATCAGACTTATTTCACAGCGGACTAGCAAAAGGAAGGACCTATGCTGTTAACTGGTAAGGTGAAAAGTTTTTATATTAAATTCCCAGCATTGCCAGGACCAGTTTTCTGTATTTTAAGTACATCGCAATTAAAAAGGTATAGAGTAGTTGATTTTACTAGATAGTCACCAGTTTGTAGCAACCATTTTACATTCAGTAAGGAACTGCTATTTTACAGCTATTTTTACATATATTTAAAATCTGTATGAAGACAATTAAAAACAAGGTAGTGGAAAGCATGGAAGAGTTTTTAAAAGAGCAACACCACCCTCCTGTTCTGTGTTGGCTTTGCTCCATTAATTGGCCCAACGGTGCGGGATGGCTCAGAAGATTCACTGCGGCTAATGACCCGAGGTGCCTCCCAAGGGCAGGACAGGCCCTACTCTCCACCGCCGGTCACAGGGGCTTGTTTCAAAGAAGCAGGAGTGTTCAAACAACCGCAAACTAGGAACAGGAACCTGCCACAAGACCAGAGAATTACTGAACTCACGCACCCCCATGCTTTACCTCTACAGCCTTTTCCAAGCCTAAAATAAAAACTGGCAGAAAAACCCAAACCAAAACCGAACGTCTCACTCTTAATTTAGCCTTAGCCATTTAGTCCTCTGCCAGCTGCAGCTCATTACCTATTTTGACCAGAGAAAAGTCCTTAGACTACGCATTAAACACAGCCCGGGGTCCCCAGCAGCCTGGCAGATGTGAGGACCACGGCTGGGACACGTGCCCTTGGCATCTCCAGAGAGCAGAGCCAGACTTTCCAAAGGCTCTCATCACCCGCTCAGGCTACGGCCAAACTCAGCCTGACTGAAGTTCTGGCAATCAACTAGCCAAGGTCCAAGCCAGCCCAGGAAGGGACGCATTTAAAGGAAAGGGTGGGGAGCAGGTAGGACAAAGCTATCTCTTGCACTAGAAGAGCTTTTCATGTGCATACGTGCCTTGAGCATTGTTCTGCCACTGAGGAGCCACATTAATCTAGGGGCAGGGCTGCTTTAAATACAGAAGTACAGAGCTGGCTATTCATCGGTGATTTATTACCGGGCCCAACATGCTGTTGACATGAAACAAGTTGGTGCCTTGGAAGCTGCCACCAACAGAGAGAAGAAGGGGGATGTGGCAGTGGGCGTACGGAGACACAGTCAAACCAGCTCCATTTAACTGCCACGCAAGGGAAACACGATGTTGGCAATCACCTCAGCAAATGTCCACAAAGTGTCCCAAGGGACTGAATGCCTCATTTTGATTAGCAGAATTGTGTAATTGCTGAGACTCCAGAAAATTAAAGCTCATGCAGTCATGAATACTGCCATTATATATACATAATGCCCTAAATGTCATTTAGAAGTGCCTGGAACTGAGGTTATAAATTAAGATATCTACACCTTCCCCAGAAAGTTATGGAAGTTTTAAAGCTGTGTGTCCTTAAACAGAGAAAAAGAAAATCATTTTTCCATGTTCTTATACTTGAATAAGTCCTTTTAATTTAACCTACGGATGGAAGTTCCAAAAGTATCTTGCATTCTGATGACCAGGAAATGTCTATTTGAAACTTTTACCAAAATTATCTCTGAAATCTCCTCTCCCTGCTGGTTATGTGCTTATGTCCCAGAGTGCATATGACAATGTAGTATCTTCCCAACAAGCTCAGTCCTCTTAAATATTACTGAAGAAGAGAGGAAGGGCAAAAAGCTCTCTGACCAAAACAATACACATTCTAACTTCTTATTTTTCCTTATGACAAAAGCTAGAAAGAACAATTGCACTTTGCTATTATTACAGGACAGTTAATATTTCAATTTTATCTTGAGATGTACAGATTATTTTTAAGTAAAAAAAAATAAAATATTACTATACCAGAACTCACATTGAGCTTTTTTTTTTTTTTTTTTAGCTAAAATGCAAATTACTGTAATGCGAACAGAAAGAAAAGAAATTACATGGTAGAATTCTTAACATGCATGCATTACACAAAGAAGAAACAATAGGAAATTGTTTCAAGAAGAAAAAGGAAATCACTGCAACTCAAAATACAAAGAGCATGATAATAGCTAGAGGTCACAAGTTTAAAAGTGTGCCCAATAAGCTCTGACACTAGCCCAAAATACATATGTTGCAGAGTGCCATCTGTGCAATGTATGTAAATGTAAATGTTTTTTGTGATCAGTCTGAAAACTCAAAGGAAATGCAACCACAGCCTGTGGACAATTACACTTTGTCTGCTATTTCTAGAAAATTTAGGTTTGTGATCTCCATTCAAGGAGGGAGTCTCCACATTTGCTTGAATAATCTATTCTTTTCCTTTAAATGATACAACCCCTCTGATAATTCTGCTTTAAATACAACACGCACACACACAGAGTCTTCAGTGCCTTCCTTGGCTTTTGAAAGAACACTGCAAAACCAGATGTAGCATTTGAATGTACAGCATTAAAGCCTATTAATATTACACTAACTGGATTTGCCTCAAGTGTCTATTGGGTGCCCTTAAAATAAAATTAACGTTAAAAAAAATTACTCTTTCTCCCAAATTCTACATCATCTGAGCCAACAATTTCATCCAAGTAAAGCACTCTGAGGTTCTGGGTTTGGTCCTCACAACACATTTATTTTCACAAAGCTTTATGGGAACACTTTATTATATATTCTAAACAAATATGTCTTAGAAAAATGTGATTTTTTTTTCCTAAAGCAACATCCTACTATTTTATAGTCTAAAGAAACATTTCTAATCCATGCATTCTTATCTAAAAATTCTTTTTAAAATTAAAAATATTTTACAAAAGAATGAACATCTCTATGATTTTTACTTCTAAGTTTCACTTGCAAAAATGCAAGTACACACAAGTATATGCAAAACACAATACAGAGATTATTTTTTTTATTACACTGCAAGTCTATTAAGTGAGACTGCTACAATTACAACATTAATCTGAGCACTGGGTTTCTGTGCAATGGCTGGTTAGTGTAATATTGTCCTTCAATTGACCTGAAGGTTTAAAATATTCCCCAAAGAACGGACGTCACTCAGAATTACAAAGACAAAAGCAATTTAAATTTTATGGCATATTCTAAAATTACTCAAATTACATATGAGAAAGTGAAAAAGTACTCTTAGAATTTGGTTATGAATAGTTACATTTACTAACACATTTGTTAGTAAATCTTCATATATACCCACACACACACACGCTTTTAAATTCCTTAACCTACTTGACAGGGAAAGCATAAAACAAGGTATAGCAATTAAAAAATAGCAATAAACATGAGTTACAGAAACTAGAAAAATTTACCTCCCTAAGGAACAACAAATTTAGGTCTTACAAAGCCCTGGAAGAAAGCAGGACTGTAATCATTGTATTTGCAAATGATGTGTAATCAAGAAGAGTAAAAGCATTGAAGAACAGAAGCAGAGAAAGGCATCATGTTTGAAGAAACATATGAACAAAATCAGGCACGTGGGTGGAATATATTCTGAGGTTAAAACATGTATTAACTTCAACTATGAACTTATAGGGGAAAAAAGGGAATGAGCCTTGAAAACGTTCAACATATTCACAAGAAAAACTCCCATGAAGAACAGAAGATTGGCAATTCCAGGAGGATTACAGGCTTCAGGCAGCCATTAGTAAAATTATAAAGTACTGTGTATGAGGATTCATTAACTACAATAGCGTTTACTTGGTTCAAAAAGAAACTGAAAAGTACACGCATGTAAGATTCTCTAATATAACTGAATATACAAATCAGAATTATAATGAGGCAAAATGTAGATAGAATTATTTGGGTCAATTTGCAGTTCATGCAAATCTGGAGTTATTCACTACGGTATTTATTTAAATACTCTATTTTTTTTAATGATGGCAACACACAGAAAAAGGGAAGAAAAGCAGAGCAAGTCTGAAACCTATCATGTATAAAGTACACATACTTTGAAATCAGCTATCAAGAATTTATTAGTTACTCCAGTGACAGCAGACTCAGGGAGAAAAAAAGGCAAGAATGAAGAGGATTATAAAGAGCCAAGAACCCAATATTTAGCTAGCTACGGCACAATTTAGAAACAAGTGTTCTTTTCAAAAAAAGATTACAGGATGAAGTAGGACAACAGAGGATAAAATTTATTAAATCTCTCATAATACTTAGAAATCAAAGTTCCAGTCACAGGAAATCAAGTTAATTCAATCTAAGTTCTTCAAATAAAAAGATGTTTACGTCACTTAACTAGTTAAGTTAGTCTGCCAGTCTTAGCTGGTTGCATAGCTCCCTCTTGAAATTATGGAGCAGGATGGGCAACTCAAGGCTAAAGCTTTGGATACACACCCTGATTACTGATTTACTATAGGAAGAGTCTAGAAAAGTAGTATTCACTGGACACCATTCAAACAGCCACAGTTAGATGATACATAGCTCCTGCTAACCCTGCAGAGGGTAGTGTTTGCCTCACAGTTACATCATGGGTTTTGACAGTGATTAATAAATTCAGGTAAATTAAGTTTTCTAATTAGTAGGCCATAACCCAGAACACAACAGGTAAACACTGTATCCATGCAAATACGCCCCGTTTGCCCACTGTAGTAAATCCTAAACTTAAGGGTCCACAGTTACAATTGCAAGAGTAGTACACTCTGAGGTACTCCTTGGCCTCCACTGAGTCCATTGAGAAAAGCATTTGTTATAATGACAATTATTTTGTAATGCAGATGAAGTGTCCAAATCAAAGAACTCTTGTCACTCAAGCAACAGCATTTCTGTAAAACTGCTAAGTTTGAGTACCATCACTGTGACTCCAATTTGAAATGGTAACCTAGGGACTAAAGGCCCAAGATCCTCCAGGCTGAAGCTCTGCAAAGACCTCTAAATCTGAAAGGTACAGTTCACGATTGCCATGATGTACACTTCCACTAGAATAGCTGCATTGTGCCAGCATGAGGACAAAGACTAGCAAGCCACATAGACACAGATTATTTTTTATTTTTTTCCAAAAAAAATACAGGTAAGATATAATCTGTCATCCAGAGAAGTGAAGTATTGCAGTGTCTCCTATTTTTTTCTCTCATTTACACAGCTAGACATGCATCAATATTTCAGAGATACTTGAAAGGTGACAAAACAGTTTATTAATAAAACCCTGAAATACCCTTCATTGGAGAGCTGTTGAAGAAGCAGTTTATATTTAAAAATTAAAATCTCAATATGCTATGAAACAAAAATTATGCTTTCATCTCCAAAGTATTAGTTACACAATTGTATCTCCCAATAATATTTACTTTAATAATATTATTGACATGCAAAAAGAACCTTCTCAGATGACAATTGCTAAAGAATTGCTAAAAAAAACCCTCAACCATGCTGAAAGTGACCTTTTTACCTTAATGTTTAAGACAAAAAAATATATTCATTACAAAAATCAGTTTCAAAGAAAATTCTCGATATAGTTATAATTCCTAAATGGGATTAAGTATGTATTTCAATTTAAACTCCTTTAATTTAATCCTATCTCTTGATACTATAAATCCCATTCATTTATGGAGTTATCTGGTTAACAGGCTTGATGCCCTAGAGGAATCTTTGAAGACATGAGATCTGTTGTTACTGAATGACACAAAAGATCTCTTCCAAACCTTATAAATCTCCAAGTAAACTGTCCTTTAAAAGTGAAATGGAACTGTCCATACACTTAGACCATGCTTGATAAGATGTTTCATGGGTCAACTAATGTCCTTACAGCACATTTTAATTGGAAGAATGTCTTAATCACAATACTGTGCTAAAATCACATCAACAGTCATCTCTTAATCATCCAAATTTTATTTAAGCTACAAGAACCCATATGCAAAATAATTCAATTCAAGCTAATGAGAACTCAAGAGAATAAATTTACACAAATAAAATCAAATATAATTAACTTTTTGGGACAAAGGAAGAAACCAACACAAAGCATTTACACACTAGCTTCAGTCTAAGTACTTAATTTTTTAAAGATTATACATCAAGGATAAACACTGGAGGACTCAGGACTCTAGCATGTAAAGTGACGATAAACAGGACACTTACTTGAGGTGTGATCTCACATGTATGCCATAAAATCCTTTTACTCAAACATGACACTCTTGTTTCTGCCGCTGTACATTGCACTGAACTGCTTTTATTTTACACAGATATAAATTATTTTTTGCCCTTGTTTTAAGGGATTCCCTTGGTGCCTTGCAGCTTGGTCTGGTTCAGTTTTGGATCAAGCAGACTGCTCCCACTGGACGGAAACGAATGATAAACAGAGTAGTGAGGCAGTTCCCAGGTTACACAGCCCATCCAGCTGTGGGTCTGCAGCTGGCCCATGGTCTCTTTAACAATGGTTTTAATTAAAAACTTAAATGCTCGGTATGTCCATTGGTCCTTGTGAAATCTGGATGGTTCATTATCAGCTGCCGCTCTTACTGTTTCATTTACTGATGCAGAAATTACCCGAGTAGAAGCTACTTCCTCAGAGTAACTTTGACACAGCTCAATATATGTGCTGTTTTCTTCCAGTGCTATTAAGCCTTACTCAGAAATAGGGGAGGGGAACCCACTTTAAATCAGATACTGATCTTGTCTATTTGGGTCCCCTATTTTGTATTTGGGCTGATGCAATTTTTGTGGAAGACATGCATCATTTGAAGGGAAGACACATTGATCTCTCACTTTCTTGAAGTTGTTCAGGATTATAGAACCCTTAAATAAGACCTGATGAAACACTTTAGCAAGTAAAAAGCAAATGAGGCATTCAAATGGGCATGAAATTCTTTCTTTCCTATGCCACAACTGTTTGTCATGTGACTGAACTCTGTGAGAAGCACAGCTAGTCACCGTGCACATACTTTACATAGACAGGCATGGGTTTAGCTCACTGATGGACAAAGAAATCGAACTTCTTTTTCTCTCCCCTCCTCTTTTTTTTTTAAAGGGGAGTCTGTTTACTATGCTCAAACGTTAAAGAGCAGAGATGCAGCCTTTCAATTTCAGAACTGTTATTAGTTCTTGAATCAATGTCAGTAATTCATAAAAGCTGCGACTTAGGCTTTATTACCTAGGCTGTCATGGGAGAAGCATTACGAAAGCACTCACCACAGGCATACACTTTGGTCACAAAACAGTTCAGATAATTTTACTAATACTACTCAGAGGAGTAAGAGTTATAGGAAGACTGCTAACCCCGTCTGTAAATCAAGACTACCATAACATTTCTATGTGTAAGAAACACAGAAATAAATTAAGTCATAAAAAATAATCTTTCAAAAACAGAACAAAAGTAGCTACTGGCTTTGCCTCATATCCTGCCAGCACAAAGAATTCCTGCTCGCAAGAAAAACAGTCCATGTTGAAAGCAAGCAGAGGCCTGTGGGAATTTGAAAAGTGTAAGGCTATTATTTCTAGGCTTTCATAGACAGAAATGTGCTCAGAACTCCAGGAAAATGCAGAAACCAGAAGACATGGCAGTTTCAATTTGAACTACAAGAACTCTGAAAGCACAGTTATGCATAGCTGCGGCTCTTGAAATTGTATCAGTATTACCACATAAGCCTTCATAAACCAGTTAATATTTAATTTTATTCCAAGCAAGGTCCTTTTGACAAGGTAACCTGTTCTCCAACATGCACAAAATGGATTCAGTTATGTATCCTGAAAAAAAATAATTAATTTGCTGATTAATGAATGGATGACTTTTTTATTTTCTTAACTGAACTTCAGGACAAAAATATCTTGAGACAGGTATGTACATGAATTCATTATTTCCTTCTCAGTTCTGGTACTACCAGCATAGATTTGAGGGGTGGGAAGGGAGACAAGTGGCATGGGGGAAGTTGTCCAAAGAATATCCTTAAGGAAACTGAAGCCTGGTCCACATACAAAGTTGGACTGTTGTAATAAATCAGTTCAACTTCACATGTTGACACACTTTAATGGCTCTACCACTGACTTGTATATTTTAACACGTGTCAGTAAATAAACAGAAATAAGCCAAGCTGACATAAGCAGTTTGAAACCAGTACAAATATTCATCTGGGAAACTAAACTTACTCAGTTAAGTCAGCTTCAAAACCTACTTTTAAAAGTAAACGAAGCATAGCAAGTACATACATATGAATGTATAACACTTCTAAGCGCCCCATGCGTCCATGGTCCTAAACGTGCCAAAAGTACAGCTAGGGCGCAGCTTCTACAAAAGAAATGAGAAGGGGGTTTTGGTTTTGTTTGAGTGTGTTTCACATGAATTTAAATGGAAAGACAAAAACACAGATATGTGCATCCTTGTCTCTCACATTTGCTGTTGGAGGACTACAAAAATATCAATTTCAAGTTTATCTTCAAAACCATTGCTCTAACAAGCGTTTGGCAAAGTGTCATTCTTAAAATACACCAAAAATACAATTACAGAAAGTGATATTAATATTAAAGTCCTGCATATCCTGAGCACTGCTCTGCTTTATTGAATATTCCCCTCAATCATCCATGTTATTTGTAAACATTTCTTGTGATTTCTCCTGACTTCACATACAATCATCTATTTCTTTGGACTGGGAAGATGGACAATGTTTCCTCCTCTTATTAGCTGGCTTTTTAAAAACCAAAATAATTGAAACCAAAGAACAGCCACCAAAAAAAAACTTCAGATTGAGGTAAGAAGAAATTAATTAGTCTAATTTTTAGACTGTTCCTGAGTTTGAAGATGTGACATGCAATACCAACCAAACCCAAAGCATAGGATTGACTGGCCAAAGGACAATTCTATACACCTATTGTAATGAAGGGAAAAATTATTTCATTATCATTCAGTTTTCACATTTGCAGAGGATATTTTTAAATTATGGAAGTCTACAAAACACATTTTATATTACTAGATTCAATTATAAACAAAAGCACAAATTTATTATCTGAAAACTCAGAACAAATGTTTGTATTTTCTCTGTAATCTAACAAAAAAAAGACAATATAAATAAATACAAGTAGGGAACTTCATAAATATCTGATTTATTGTCTTACAGTTTCTCCTTCTCTGGCAATATTCTCCCCTCCAATCATTGTTATATAATTAAGAGTAGAAATTGCTTAATATATAAATCAATATTTAATAAACTGTAATTTCATAGCTGTATCTTAGGTTTATTCCTGCTAGAAAAACCTAACATACAGTGTACATACTGCAGCAAGATCTCCGGGACCCAGTGGTCATCATCTCTGTAGAAGTCAGCATGGAAACTCGGAAGTTCTGTCTAACAAGACCTCATACCCAGAGTTTCATGATGACATGACGGCCACGAGAAGTGACAATCACCTCTGCACGTCATGGAGAGTTAATCAACCAGTGCCATTTCATTAAAGTATAACCTTGCAGTGGCATACATTATCAGAACACAAAAGAAGTCAGGACTTGTGTTAAACACAGTATTTTGAAAAAAGAAGAAATTTTGAGAAGATCGCAGTAAAGACAAAAACACTTTTGTTGAAGGACTGAAATTTGACAGGACTTTTTCAAGACTAGGAAACAACAGCATCTAGGAACTAATGAAAATTCAGCAGGGGAAGACAATGCTGGTGATTTTAACACAGTAATATTTATTGCAAAAACATTTGCTAGTTCCAAACAAGTGGGTTTTATTTGTTGTTTGTTTGTTTTAAGTGGGTGGGTGGGCAAAGTACTGTAAATTGGCAGTGAACAAAAATTCTTGTTAAGGTGGGGGAAAACAATCTTGCACAGAAATGATTTACATCTATAAAGTGTTAGCCTGACAGGCATGAATTGGCTCCTGCCTTCTGATATGCAGAAGACATATTAGCTATCATTTCTTCACACCTGTACCTTTGGTAAATTAGACCACATCAAGTGTCTCCTCTAATAACTTCCGTGATAGCCCAATTTTCCCTCTGCAGTGACCATTTTCATGCTTGTTCTCTTTCTCTCATTATGTCAGTTCTTCCCTTCTCTGTGTCCTCCTCCCTCAATACTGGTTTAATAAAACAAAACAAAAAATGCAATAGTTCATGGCCATGTCCAAAGGAAAGTGAATATGCTGTTTGATTTTTTTATCCACAATTTAAAACGGAACACAGAAAAAAATTTACTTTTTTTCTAGCACTACAGTCCAATCTTTATAGACTAAGCACTTTTTGTATTAATCTTTCACTTAAAGATCTTCTATACTATTTTTACCAAGAAGAAAAAGTAAACCTAGTATTCAGAAAAAGTCCAGAACATCAAAAGGAGCCATTAGAAATTAAATACACCAATGTTATGCCATGTCATAACTATTAAATTGGTCTAAAGAAAACATTTATTGACAAGAATTTTTAGAGCTGGATTTTTTAAAATCTGGTTAGAGAGCACATACTAGAACAGGATGTACTTAGAATTAAGCAACCCTATTTCAGATCAAAGGATTTGAGAGCCATTTCTAGCCAGAGAATGACATTATTTATACTACTGTCTCCACAGAGGATAAATCCATTTCTTGTTTGAAAAGGTTAGGCAATAAAGAGAGATTTATAAAACAAGTACAAATAATTGGTTTCCTTTTCCTTATCCTCTGTTGGCTTCAGTACATGTTGGATAACCTTAAACCTCCACCCAGTCTGGAGCAAAATATTTTTACTAAGATTTTACATTACTGTTTTTCTAAGAGATCTGCATAATTATGATTAGGTTTGTACTGAATCAAAACCATATTTTAAAAAGGGAGATCTATCTGCATATATTCTCTCATACTGTCCTAAACTTCACATTTATGAAAAGCTGATTTTTCATAAAATTAATTTTCCTATTTCATTCATCTGTAGAAAATACTAATTACAGATATTCCGAAGACAAAAGATAAGAAGAAACTTCTAGTTTATAAACACTGATATTACGAATTAATTTAAAAGAAGGTGAAGGCAGCAACAAATAAGGAAGTAAACAGTGGCCTTAATTATCCCTGAAATCTGTAGACTGACACCAGGTTTTACTGTGATTTACTTTTCAGTTTAGTTCTTGATTAATACCAGTGTTAAGTCACTATATCTATTCATCATGTTCTATATTCTAAATACAATTTCATTTTCCCTTACAAAGCACAACATTTTTTTTTTTAATTGGTTAGCTAGAGGTAGCCCTTCTGAAAAAAAAAAATAAAAAAGCTTTTTGATATGCTGCGACAGTCACTGAGATGATTTCCTAGTAACATTTGTAAATCAAGGGTTTCAAGACTTTTCATGCAATGTCATTGAAACTATCATCAATAGCTACAACCTATTTTTAAAAGCACATCAGACTTGCTGATGACTATGACTGACTACACTAGGTGATAAAATCACTGAAAATTATTTTTAAATAAATATGAGGAGATGAAACTTAGAATGAAATTTTTTGTATCTTATGCTCTATTTACCCATACGGAGGCAGAACAATAACAGCAAAGAACAAAATTTCTTTTTCTGTGTAATTAAAAATGAAATCCATCTAAACCATAATTGTAAAGGAGGGATTTCTCAGCAAAATGGTGTAGTGCTACTTTTCACGCTCTAATTTAGCAATTTGATCCTGTTAAGCAAGAGACTTAGATACATACTGAGTACTAAGTTTCACATACTTTAAACATTTTGATTGCAAATTGACATAAGAATGAGCATCAGAATTTTGCAAAATTATTGCTTAAATATTTGGTGTTTCTTTGATGCCAGCTTGCCAATTAATGCAAATTACTACAGCACTTAATATACAACTTTAACACCTGGGCACCAGAAATCAGTGAATATTCACTTATTCATTTCACATAGGCCACTGAGCAATAAATCAGGCCTAATGGCTAGAATGCAACTTCTTACCTAAAATGGACAAATTGAATAGAACAAAAGAATATTTAACGAGCCTATAAATAAATGCAGCTTTAGAAGCTTTATTAATCTCTATTAGAAATACACAATGAATATCCAGCCAAAAGGAATGATGTAACATCACAGAAAGTCACAGAAGATTTTAGAGGGAGAGTGTCTCCTTATTTTTCTCAACTAAGTGAATAGCCAATTGGCTATAAAATGCATTTTTATCATACACAACCCCAAATATCACATGCAAAAAATATTATCAAGAATTTATTTTAAATTTCCTATATATTCCAGTGGTCCCTTTGAACAGAGCTTCATATGCTGTTCCAGCAAAAGTAATGAATCTGGTAACATTTCTAGGATTGTGTTTTCAATTATTAGGTTAACACTACCCTGGAAGCTACAGACATAAACTTCTGCCAGCCAATCTGCAGAGAATGCAAAGGAAAAATAAGGCTCAGCTCAGAAAACTGTTCTACTGTAAAGATCACACTACATAAGTAACCTCAGCTTTTTCACTGAACAGACTGAACAGTTAGATTGAATGCAAACTCATTCCAGCTCTGTTGATCAATACTTGTTGTATGGTCCTTATCTAGTAAAACACATCAAAAGCAAGTGTTGAACTCACAGACTAAGAGACATCTTTTCTGTACAACTACAGATCTATGAGGTCCACTCTTCTCCACAGCATCTTAACTCTTTGTATAATCTGGAATCTTAAAAGAGTCTGGACCTGCAGGGGATAAGAGGATGAGCCAATAATACAGCGCTGTTGTGAGACTATATGCATACTTTGCATCAGTCAGGCTTCTGCCACAATACTGTGGCCAATTTTGGGTCTCACTCTTCAAGAAAATAATAAGAAAAAAATAGAGTCAGACATCAGAAATAGCCATTGAGAGTTTAACATGAATGACTAGAAGGTATGAAAAACTCAACATAGAAGGAAAGATCAAGAGAGTTAGGTTTGCTTAGGCAAAGGAAGCAAAACTTAGGCGCAACAAGTAATAATGGTCTTCAAGTAGGCAAAAAAGTACTTGCGAAAAAGACACTTGGGCTCTCCATCTCCATGAAATACTGGACAAAGAATAAAGTCCTGTTATTTCAATAATAATGACACCGCCAAAGACTATGAAAATACTGGTAATATGAAAGGCCTTTCCTCAAAGTAATATGAAAAGCCAAAACGTAAGTGCATTCAAAAGACAGACAAATTCTAGCTACAAACGTCTGTTCACCCCTCGAAGCTGGGGAAGTGTTCCAACTGCACCTTTCCCTCTCCTTAACCTTTAATACAGACTAGTTGACTCTTGGCCTCATCCAGCATGGCCCTTTCACATTCAGTAAGTTAGAATAAAAGGTGCAGGAAAGGAGAAGGAAAGGAAGTTAAGGGGGGGGGGGGAAGGTTCTCTTTAACAAGAACTCATTTTGCATTCATCCTCTTTATTATCGACATACATTTGGTAAGAAATATCTCCAGCCGTAGTCTCTTCTGAAATAACACACCTTTCACACATTCCAACCTGATCTATACTTAAAAATTACACTATCTGTAGTTCCTCAGCAGTAATTCCTACTGATCTTACTATTTGTCTGAATTATCAAAGCCCTCATTCAGCTGAAAAATACTGAAAAATGTCTACAGTGGCTATCTAGTACTACACAATCCTGTTCCAGTCCACCTTCTTCACTAAAGTAATATTAAGTCATCAAATCTGAACAAAACCTCTGAAACTGTAACCATGGACAACATATTATACAGTATTTCCAGTATATTACACATGGGACCTATTTCTGATATTGTATTTTACTTCAAGAACTCCACCATTTAGACAAAAGCATGCAGCACAGTTTCTAGCTATATGTTTACTTTTCCTCAAATATAAATTGATGAAATGGAACATTTTTAAATTTATAATCAAAGCCATCAAACCTGACAGTAAAGGATATTTTGTGAGTCAGATTACTAAGCAAAAAAATCAAGTTAATTTCTTTTTTAATCCCATTCTAATTATCTTTTTAATCTCCCAGCTAATGGAAATCTACTCTAAATGCTATTTTATTCTATTGTGTTGCCTTTCAGTTATACGTAGTGCTCATCTTGACTAATATATGTCTGCAAATCAGCTAGGCTGGCTGTCTCTCCCAGTATCTACTGACCAGAAGGCATAGCCCAAAAACTAATGAGCTGCTAAACATTGCTACCATTGAAGAGAGATGTATTGTGAATTTGCAATTTTGCAAAACACCATGCACATAACTGATGATTCCTGTCAGAAGCTGTAGCGTGAGATCAGGATTGACTCTAAGATAACAATTAAAATGGAATACATTAGAGTAACTCGTTATGGATAGGAGAAGCATAAAGCTTGTCATTGACTGTGGCTTCATTTCCCTGACGCAACACTTCATGAAAGCCTTAATGATTTGTCAGGTATCATAGATGATGAGTCCATGTATAAAACTTATTTGGAATAGTCTATAGCTTTGCTCTACTGCAAGCAAATCACAAATTTTATTTACTTTGGAATATAAACCTCTTTTGTCTGGATGCCCAGACAGAAGAAAGGCTAAATGACTCAGAAGAAAATTATTACCATACAGTCATTTCACTCACACAAAATTAAAGATTTGTTTCACAAAAGGACGACTTATTTTTCAAGAATCTCATTTCCACATTGGACTTTACTGTCCTGTGCCTCAGTTCCCATTTCACTGTAGAAGAGAAAGAGATGGCTCAGAACCAGATTCACACAAAAGGATTTTGATAACTGCACTCCTGGACTCAGTATATAAATTCTGCTTATGACTTCCTGAAAACATTGATGCCCTTTTGTGAATCTACACTACCTATTCACTAGAACTTTCAAGGCAGAAGAATTTTTCTGAAATTAGTAAATGCTGAACAGAGAATACATGAAATCTCATCCCTTTAGACATAGGCATATGTTTCATCACGGAATTCATAAATCCTCTAGATTTAGATAAGATTCCTCCTTCAAAAGAAAAGGGGTGATTCTTTCCAAATATAGGAACATTTGGAAATGTACTTTTTTTACACTCAGTAGTTCAGTGGTCAAAGTTCTCACCCATGTATCATCACATCCCCAGGGACCCTCTCCCTATCCATCTGGACTGTTTTGAAGTGGGTTTAGTGATAACTTTGTGTTATAAATAATACTTATTATTATTAAAAAAAAAAATCAACTTACTCTTAACCAGCTCAAAATAAATTTCACATTTACTTAGCTCCCTTTCAGCAAACCTGCTTTTGCCACCTTTGAACTCTCCTCCACCTTTCTGACTCATTTCTAGCATAAAATTGTCTATATTTTGTTTATGAAACCGAAGTCCAATATTTCTGTGAATCCCTGAACTAATGTGACTGTTGTTCTAGTTACAGCCCCATTCCTTTGTGACTAACAAAGTAAATTTTCACTGACTGAGCTTTAAGTGCATACATATTTGTGCATCCTGATCAATTGAAGGTTATGAATTCTAATGAAAAAAGAAGTGTGTTTACATGTTCTTACAGTAACATTTCCAGCAGTGCATACCAACCAATTCTATAACAAAAAAAATCTGTTCAGGAAAGTCCAGAATGTCAGGCTGCAGATTTCAAGATTTTCTTCTGATTATGACTTCTCATGTCGTTTGAATGCTACAGTGCAGTGAATTTTATACAATGAAAAGAAAGCTACACTGCTTGAAAGCTGAGAATTCTGGAAAGGCTGCTGTTTTAAATGACAAATGAAAGCAAGACATCATTAAAATTAGACACATTTTAAATCAGAGGTAGAAAATAAAGTAATACATCAAGCCAACTTTAGAAGTTTTCTTTTTATAATGTCATTATATTCCTCGCGCTAGAACTGATAGGTCTGGAGACCTTAAAATTGTGTGTGTGTGTGTAATTATTTTTTTATTTTACTAGTTTGCTCTGATTCATTAGATAAATTCTAAGCTTGATTTTTTTTGCAACTAACAAAGCATAAAGGACTAAATCTATGAACCACTCCTTTCACTGTACTCTCCCTTTTAAGGCCAAAAATCCACGCTTTCAAGCAGCACTGAGCAATATTAGCATCTAAGTGCACTGGCTCATGAAATACCGGACATTAAAATCAACCAGAGTTTATCCTGGAAGCCTAGACAGAAAATGAGATGTTTCTAATGTAACTTTTAGAAATAAAGGAGAAGAATTTTCATCATTGTAACTGATCATGGATGAAAAAACATGTGGACAGAATAGTACAGACATTTTCATGCTTAGGAAATGCGGATCTGTGAGCAGTAATCAGACAGAAAAAAAAAAGCAATTCTCCAAGGACACATGTGATTAACAAGCTGAAACCAATTAAAGTCAAGTGAAATCCATTAGAACAGAAGATCCTCAAAGTTCTGCTCATGCCTCCCTGGGTGGCTCCGTGCTGCCTAAACATGCACATGCAACATACGACAGGACAACCAGAAGTAAAAAGTTATTTTTGCACTGTTCACATTGGAGAAGAGACTGTGTAAGTTTGTTATCCCCAAGTAAAAACAAAGTGCCTGAACACCGGCCTCCCTCAGGCTCTGCTGTCCCTGCATCCCTCTCACCCCACCCCAGCTCACCCTTCAGTAGATGTTCCTCTTTCTCCTCCTTTCTCCAGGATTAGTGTTAGCTGATCTCACTGATATGGCTTTAAATGAACACTTCTGTGATAATAATTCCCCAGAGCTTCCTCCCCACTCCTCACCTGCCCACGTTGTGTCCTACAAGACTGCTGTCCCTTGCAGTAGCTCATCATTATCAGAGCTTGTCAGGGGCTTGAACCACATCATCAGGTGTGATGGAATAACCTAACTACTGATGAATTTTATCAATTGACTGAACACAACAGCCATGTGTAGAGATGGGCCAGTTTGGCTCCTGAACGCCAGGGCACAGAAGCAGAAGGCCGAGTCCCACAGAAGTGGTGCCCGCTGCCTTTCATGGCACATCAGTACCTGGTTCCCCCACAATCTAGACAATTAGCAAATATTTAAGAGAAAAATCAAGTGTAACACAGTATTTGTTCCTAATTTCTCCTCAGAGGGAAAGGAGGGGGAAAAAAAAAAGAAAGAAAAAGAAAGAAAAAGACTAAGCCAACCCATTGTACTCATGCTGGGAACCAAATTACTATGTTCAGAAAGGAAAAGTTACTATGTACAGAAATTAAGCAATATGGCTGAAAATAAAGACAAGTGAAGTTACAGAACACTTATTTCTTTTCTATATGACCTTTAATATTCTCTAAAATTAAGAGGAAGTGGATGATTCTCAAACACTTCCTCAATCTGTCTCCCATCGGACATTTACAAAAAATAATCTATATAAATTATTAACTTTAAGATTTTATCTACTATCTACTTATATCAACATAGTAGCACACGTAAAGAGGTCCGTGAGACAAGCTGTATGCACCTCATATTACTACAAACATTAAATCACCATGCTTACGGACAGGCAGTCTGATACTCCCCCCTTGGACTTCATATAAGAATAAAGGGTTAATATATAGTTGGTATTGTTCTAACAAGCAAGATATCAGCTGGTAGGTGAGACCATACAGAAAAGCACCACTGAAGCCCAAGGAAAATACCAGCTGTCTCCGCTCAGAGAAGACAGATTACCACCTGTCCCGTTATCTTCCATACACAATACAAGGCACGTTGGTCATTTTAACAGGGATAACTGTACCCATATGCTGTTTAATTTTGTGCTGCACTCTGCCTACTTGTAAATATTCGTGATGGATCATTGTAAACTGTAGATTAGCCCAGTGGTGATGTTTAGCTAGAGGCTGAACCTTACACTTACTTTAACTCCCTGAAGCCTTAGTCGACAGTATGCCATGTTAGCGTCGCTACTTCAGGCGAAAAACAGAAAGCACGCACATACACGCGTGTGCGCACACAGGTACACGTACGGAGGGAGGGAAAGAATGAAAAATTAAAATTTAAAAAAGATTTTAGAGAATAATTGCTTTAAGTCACAGTCTGGCAAAAGAGCACTCAACAACCTTTGTTTTATATACTGTGAGAAGTCCTGCTTACATTTTAAGCAAATGCTGGTGTTATAAAATAATACTGCTGTAGCTTTAAAACTAAACAAGAACAACAACAACAACAAACATCTTCCCACATCCTATACAGCTAGGGAAAAAAAAAAATATCTTCCAGCAATTTTTACAATGTTAGTAGAACATGCCATTTATGATACAAAGACATGATCAGCACTTTTTTTTTTTTTTTTTTTTTAAA